>ML815216.1:109886-121591 GCA_009831015.1 Picea engelmannii | reverse complement strand
TCATGGACAGCCTCCTTTGGCGACTTTTACCCCCAATCACAAACCTCCACGTCAGTCGTCCGTATACTTTGGTCACCGTCACCTACCATATCACCCCAAGTGGCCCGTTGTCCATTAATAACTGGATAATATACCCGTTGTCACGCTGATCGTTTTCCCGCATCCGACCGACCCATTTTTGAATAAAACTACCGTTCTCCTTTGTATTCGTTATTCATCCATCGTGCCAGAAACCTCCTTTTCCTCCATTGCTCCCACATTGTTTTCACCTACAGTCAGCCGACCCCACTACCGTATTGTTTGTTGCAGGTACAGTTGCCGAAATGGTGTCTAAGACAAAGCAAACTAAAGAGGAAGAGAATCCGTTCATTCCTCCTCCGGTTGACCTGGATAAAATCCCTCTAGTCGACAAAGATCGCTTGATAGCGGACACTATATGCAGTTTTGACTTCTCTGATTTGTAGTCATGGCTCCGGGAAGTCTTCCTGGACCAGAGTGACGAGATTGGGCTCTGGGAGTCCAATTTGCCCCTATATTTGTTCCCCCAAATTCACCATTTCCCCGAGTTTTCCCTCAAATGCCAGGCCCACTACGTCCCCGACCAGAAAGCCATCGTCTCTTCGTCTGGAGACGTCCTTTTCTTTATCACCCCTGAAGATATCGACTAGATGATGCAAATTACCCACTTGGAATCTGCGTCCCCATTCAAACTAGAAATCCTCACTGAGATTTATCAAAAGATGACTTTCTCATAGAGAGCTCAGATAGTTGAGCTTTTCCTCCCCACTTCCGCTCCGCTCCCATCCACCAATCCCCCGTACCCTTCTTCTTCTTTTTCCACCAAAGGAAATCAAATTATTTATTCCCTGTGTGCCCTACTTGGGTACTATTCCAATCAATGGGTAGACGAACCCATCCTGGGTTTTCTATCTATATTCTCAAATGATGAACAACCGACCATGCAGTTCAACTACAACACTTTCCTAGCCAATAACATCCATGAACAATTTGTTAATTTCACCACAGAAGGCATGTTCAGGTATTCATCCATTCTGGCTTACATGTTCGTCTATTTCCAAGCAGACAGGTTCAATTTCTCCATGCAGAAGATGGATGCCGACGGGAGGCCACAACCAGTCACAACGTGGACTTCTCTTCTGAAACACAATTCTGTCGAATACGACTTCACAGCGTTCATTGATTAGTTTTACCACCCTGTGGTAAGTATGTTGAGTGACATGCCTGAGCCACGAATAAATGACGAAGTCTGGAGAATTCTACACCTCTCGGACAATGCGAAGACAAGAGACTGGTACTTGTATCAGAATCAGTCCGAGATCTGAGTTTATGGGTGCGAGTTGGCACCGTACAAGCTTCTAAGATATATATCGGTAAGGATTTTCGCACTGGAATATATTAGACAAATTATGAATTCTGATGATATTCACTTTGTTTCCCTTAAAAAGAAGCAACAATTGCAGATCAAAGGGCAGATTGGCTCTTTCATCTGCAACAACAGAGGCGCAGGTGATGAAGTAGACAAAATGTTAAGGGAAATGAAATTCCTTACAAGTTTCACCTGGCATTATGATCCCTACGGGATCATTTCTGAGATGAGAGTCAAAAATAAGAATGCCCCATATGTGCATGAGCCCAAGCCGGGAATCGAGAGATTTGCTAATCAGACAGAATGGGAGCCTGATACGTTGGTGGACGTGGAACCAGCTGTCGGGATGGAAAGGTAGGTACCCTCAACAAGCATGCCACCCACTGCCACACCTCAGAATCCCAAGGAAAAGAGGCCCCGACAAGAATTGTCGTCTCTCGTAACAGAGCTGTCATCGGAGGAGTTTAAGATGCATGCCAAAAAGCCAAGGACAGTTCCAATGACAGGCACGACAGTGGAGCAAGAGATCACAACCAACACAGTGGCCACCCCAGGGGTCAAGGCCGCCATTCTACCGTTCGGCTCGAGCCAGCACAAGGAAATAATAACATCAACTATAAAATCCACAGACTCTCCCACAGATCCTCCACCAAGCAAGACTGGGCCCAAGTTGGGCATTTTTGAAAAATATGATTTGATAAAGAAGAAAAACCAGACTCTTACTACCAACACTTATGCCTAGTTCCAGAAGCAGTCGTCCAAAGCTCAACACAGGCTTCTTTCAGCGTTTGATACAGAGAAAGGTAGGATGCATATGGCTTACCTCCAAGCGCAAGTGCCAGATCCCAAGGTTATATCAGATTATAAAAGGGCCACATTTGAGTTTCAGGCTAAAGACGTGCATCCAGCAGATCAGATGGATCTGCACAAGCAAACTGGCAAGATGGTTTTCCACACTTTGGCCCACGCTACAGCCTCTGCATCAAAATTTCAGATAGCTTTGAGCAATGCCCAGACCCAACTGAAGCTGGAGAAAATTTCGTCTTTCGCAAAGGACAACAAAATCAAAACATTGGAGGAGCTGGTCCTCAATATTAGTTATGACCCTGCGAATGTCAAAGCAGCTGAAGAGATGATTAAAAAGAAAAATATTGACATCGCGTCTTTAAGAAAATAGCTAAAGCTCCCTCCAACGGAAGACCTACAGGAAAAGGAAATAGATGAAAAGGAAGGTGAAAGGGATGAGATGCTGAAATTACTCATGGAGCAGAACGCTCAGTTAAAAGAGATGGAAGTAGAGATGGAAAGACTGCTGAAAGAGAAAGAGAAAGAAAAGACAATGGAAGGCATCCCATTGAGTGCTATCCCAATTGCAGGGTTGAGCACAATGACAGTGACAACCATTCCATCTGCTGCATCAGTGCCACTACCAGAGGGAACAACAGACCTGGACAAGTCTATGGAGAGAATGAACCTGCAAGAATCAGAAATCGGAAGGCTTAAGAAAGAAGTGGAGAATCTCCAAGAGCTAAAGACTTCTTTCCAGGCCAGTCTATCCAAAGAGAAATAGGTGAACGAGCAAATCAAGAAAGAGTTACAGCAGCTCCAGAAACAGACAATGGCAGGAAAAACTTTGGCCGAGGTCAAAGAGATTGTGTGGACAGATATTTCCAGGTCCATAAATGAAATTTGGCCTATGGTTCAAATCATGTTTGAACAAAATGAGTTGCTCGAGAGGAGCAAGCAGGCTATGGAGAAAATCATAACTGAGCTGGGAGACATGCCAGCGCAAGCTAATGAAATCATAAGGTTCCTGAATTCCAAGACCCGGGAGGAACTCGAAGAATTGAAGATCGAGGATAGGACATAAACTATATTGGAGGTGAAAAGAGTTCTAACCAAAAGAGGCCTCATGCTTCAGCTTGAGGAGAAAATTCAAGTTATGGATCAAGGAGTGAAGAAGATTTTCCACAAGATAGATGCTCTGCAAAGGAAGGGCCTGCCTGGTATGAAGGTCATTAATGAAAAATTAATGACACTCCCTGATTATAAGAAAAGGTTGGCTGAAGTGTCTAAGGACAATTCTAAGTTTGCAGGCATACAAGGAAGCATCACAGTTAAAGCATTCATGGATGCCTTGAAGTTGGATATTAGTATCTAGCACAAGATTAAGCACATATTCGTCATCAAGCCCACATTTGCTAAGTACACGGACATGGATGAAGTGTACCGGAGATTGCTTAAAGTCACAGTGTCAGGTCATATCAGATGGGAAGAGTTGTGTGATCTACTATATTAGTTGATGAGCTGTCGCATCCAGTCACCTGTCTTGTCAGAAGAGGTTGCGGAGACACCTCGCCAATGGCCTACCCCTGAAATTCAGCATCTTGTTGTATTGAGTCATCAAAACAGTTTTGATTAGTTAAGTTAGTTAGTCTAAAAATAGCATGAGCACGTCCTGATCTGTTATGACAGGAACGTTTGTATTTTGTATTATAAATACTTCAGTTTCCGAAGTATTGGTTGTTGTTGATTCACACACCCTATTGCTGTCAAACTGTATCATTTTTGAAGAGATCCACCATTAATAAAGAAGGGGTATTTCACAGGATTCTTGCGTATGTTCACTGGTGATGTGATTTTCTAGGTTAAATGTTTTCTTTCTCTGTATTCATTTTGTTTTCTGAATCTAATCTTTATGAATAGCATTATGTTGTAGGATTTATCTCTGATACCCTGTTTCCGATTCTAAATATTTAAATGTTTATCTTCTAATATTTTCAATTAAGAAATTCTTAACTGCTTGTTAATTGAAGTTATTTTCCTCACCTGTTCTTCCATTCATCATTTTAATTACCAAAAGATCCAGTGAATGTATTACCTTGCCTTGTGAAACTCTTCTTTGACGTTTCTGGTTATTTCTCAGATTTGATTGAATACAGACCCCATAGCCCAATGGATGTGTAGTTTGTCTCAACCAACTTTAAAAACCCTTTACAACAAAACCAATAATTCTTTTAACTAGCCTAATATCTGAGATTAAACAAAGCTAAATCATATAGAGAGATCCCTCTCTGAAGCTAGAAGGGCTAGATCCCAACTTTAAAAGCAGTTGGTTAAGGTTACCTTTGTGAATTTCTTCTTTTCAACCTCTAGGAATTTCTTGTGCTCCTGGGAGATCTGACCCATCGGCATTGTTTAACAAAAAGGCGTTGTTTCCTCTGAAAGCTTGGATCATGTAGGGCCCTGTCTATAGATGATCAAATTTCCCATGCTTCCCCTTGTCCTCGTTCCTGTCATCCCATCTCAACACCAGGTCTCCTAGATCAAAATCATCCTCCTTGGTTCATTTGTCAAAGATCTTCTTAATGTTCTCTTGGATGACTTGTGTTTTATTGAAAACATCCTCTCTAGTCTGCTGCAAATGAATCATCTGATTGATTCGTCTCTGGGAGTCATTTGGTTCAGTTTGCATCTCCTGAAGTAACTTCATGACAGGGACTCCCAAAGAAGTTGGGAACATAGCCTCTGTACCGTAAACCAGTTGGTATGGTGACATACCATTTGACCTTTTGGTGGTCAGCCTATCTGCCCATAAAGCAAATACCAGCTTATCATGCCATGATTTTTTATTCTCCTGCAACGTTTTCTTGATGATATTTACCAAAGTCTTTTTTGAGGATTCTGCCAACCCATTCCCTTGAGGGTAGTAGGCAGTGGAATGCCCTAAGCCAATGTGGTAACGACTGTAGAATTCAATGAGTTTCTTCGATCGAAAGGCAACTGCATTGTTAGTAATGATCTTTCTAGGACAACCAAAACGAGATAGAATATTATTTTCAAGAAATTTAATAATAACAACGTCAGTGGCTTGCCTGCTTGGTACAGCCTCGATCCATTTGGTAAAATAATCAGTGGCCGTAAGAATACACCTATGTTGGCCTGAAGATGGAGGGTGTATTTCTCCAATGAAATCGAGTCCCCATTGCTGGAACGGAGCCTCAACTGAAACTGGTTTAAGAGGTAGAGGAAGGAGTTTCCTTTTACCCTCAAACAACTGACACTGGTGACATGCTGTTACTTTATGATGGACATCTGCAAACAGGGTGGGCCAGTAAAATCCAGCTCTGAGTATTTTGTTGGCTGTAACCTTCCAGTTTAAATGGCCACCACATTCACCTGCATGAAACTCCTACAACACTTTGTCAGCTTCATATTTGAGTAAGCAATTTAAAAGATTACCTGCCGGGTCTTTCCAATACAGATTTCCTTCTAGCATACAGAATTTCAAAGCTTTCAACTTTAAAAATCTAGCTTTAGTTTTAGTTAAACCAGGGGGAGCTTGTAAATTTTGTAAAACATCTGAATTTTAGTTAATGAATGGAAGAATGCTGAAACATTATGTCCCTCCCCAGTAAGAGAATTGAAGAAACTCACCCTCCACTGTACATACCCATTTTAACTTTCAGTCTTTACATGCATTTTGTGAGTGAAGAACGTCGGTTAGTTTGTTGAAGCCCGAAGAGAAGGCCCTAAGCTGCTGATCACTATATTTCAATACTTTCTTTAAAATCAGACCAATGAAGGCTACTAGACAGATTGGTTCAGGATGACAGGAAACAAGATTCTTGGCACTTAACAGGGCAAGTACCATCCCCAGGTGCAGACGCCTGTTATCACCCCATAAATTATGGGAATCAACTTATGACTTGGATATTATGGATATTATCTGTATCTAGTGTTTTTATTGGAAAATTGATTTTCATTTTGCAAAAGAAAAAGAAAAAAGAAAGAAAAAGAAAAGAAAGAGGGAAAAAAGAATTGAAACAAAGCCTCATGCAATAACAATGACTTGGTCATACCTTTCAAGAATGACCAAGTTCTTTTAAATTTTCAATGTTGATAGGATAGTGAATGCATCTGATCAGATTGTCTAATCCTGGTCAGATACCTCATAGGTTAGAGCTAGTGAATACATCTGATCAGACCATCTAATCCTGGTCAGATAGCCCCTAGGGTAGAATTAGTGAATAAGTCTGACCAGACTATCTAATCTTGGTCAGATATCCCTTAGGAAAATAATGTCTTAACCCAACAGTCTAACCTGGGTTATTTGTCTTGTGAAAGTAGGTTAGAATGTAGACTAATTGCTTTGCTTGCCTTGCCCAAATAAAATCCATTTGAAAATTCGCTACCTCAAGTATCCATTGCCTTAGGATAGTTGAAATAAGGTCCCCTTGGTGGTGTCTATGACAAATTTGGGAAAAACCCCATGAGAAAGCACTAATCCTAAGTTTTTCCTACACATGAAATTTTCCGCTCCCGACCTATGCTTCATGCACCTTTCAATCGTCCAGATCACAACGCTTGGATCAATGGTTCATATAGAATTCCGGAACCCCCCGCCCGTTCTGCCTTTAACGGAAGGGGGGGGGGTCCGGAATCGGCGATAATCTTTGCACAGATCTGGACAATCCAGAACATAGCGTGCAAATCCATGGCTCACATTGGATTCCGGACCCCCCCCCTCCATTCTGCCTTTAATGGAGGGGGGGGGTCTGGAATTGGTTATAATGCAGGCGCAGATCTGAACGGATCTAAGCGGAGTGCTCAAATCGACGATCCACATTGAATTCCGGACCCCCCCTCCATTCTGCCTTTAATGGAGAGGGGAGTCCGAAATTAGTATTAAAGAGCGAGCTAAGATCTACGGTCAGAAATCCAGCGCGCAGATCAATGGATCACGATGGATTCCGGAACCCCCTTGGTGTTCTGCATTTAATCAAAGGGGGGGGGGTCCGGAATGAATATTCCTTATGGAGGGCCCCCTTGGTACTCGTGTCATTGTTCTATTGGTCCATAGGTCCCATACTCCACATGCTGTCTGACACCCCGTCGCCCCTAGACGTCATCCTCCACTAAGTCCACTTGTCCCACTTGCTCCTGGGTCGAAGTCCCATCCCATAACTGTTGTCAATCCACGTTGTCAGTACCATAACCCCCTTCATTCATGGACAACCTCCTTTGGCGACTTTTACCACCAACCACAAACCTCCACGCCAGTCGTCCATATACTTTGGTCACCGTCACCTACCATATCACCCCAAGTGGCCCATTGTCCATTAATAACCGGATAATATACCCGTTGTCACGTTGACCCTTTTCCCGCGTCCGACCGACCCATTTTTGAATAAAACTATCGTTCTCCTTTGTATTCGTTATTCACCCATCGCGCCAGAAACCTCCTTTTCCTCCATTGCTCCCACATTGTTTTCACCTACAGTCAGTCGACCCCACTACCGTATTGTTTGTTGCAGGTACAGTTGCTGAAATGGTGTCTAAGACAAAGCAAACTAAAGAGGAAGAGAATCCGTTCATTCCTCCTCCGGTTGACCTGGATAAAATCCCTCTGGTCGACAAAGATCGCTTGATAGCGGACACTATATGAAGTTTTGATTTCTCTGATCTGTATTCATGGCTCCGGGAAGTCTTCCTGGACCAGAGTGACGAGATTGGGCTCTGGGAGTCCAATTTTCCCCTATATCTGTTCCCCCAAATTCACCATTTCCCCGAGTTTGCCCTCAAATGCCAGGCCCACTACGTCCTCGACCAGAAAGCCATTGTCTCTTCGTCTGGAGACGTCCTTTTCTTTATCACCCCTGAAGATATCGACCAGATGATGCAAATTACCCGCCCAGAATCCGCGTCCCCATTCAACATAGAAATCCTCACTGAGCTTGATCAAAATATTACTTTCCCGCAGAGAGCTCAGATAGTTGAGCTTTTCCTCCCCACTTCCACTCCACTCCCGTCCACCAATCCCCCGTACCCTTCTTCTTTGTTTTCCACCAAAGGAAATCAAATTATTTCTTCCCTGTGTGCCCTGCTTGGGTACTATTCCGATGAATGGGTAGACGAACCCATCCTGGGTTTTATATCTATCTTCTCAAATGACGAATAGCCGACCACGCAGTTCAACTACAACACTTTCCTAGCCAATAACATCCATGGACAATTTGTTAATTTCGCCACAGAAGGCATGTTCAAGTATTCATCCATTCTGGCTTACATGTTCGTCTATTTCCAAGCAGACAGGTTCAATTTCTCCATGCAGAAGATGGATGCCGACGGGAGGCCACAGCCAGTCACAGCGTGGACTTCTCTTCTGAAACACAATTCTGTCGAATACAACTTCACAGCGTTCATTGATCAGTTTTACCACCCTGTGGTAAGTATGTTGAGTGGCATGCCTGAGCCACGAATAAATGACGAAGTCCGGAGAATTCTACACCTCTCGGACAATGAGAAGACAAGAGACTGGTACTTGTATCAGAATCACTCCGAGATCCGAGTTTATGGGTGCGAATTGGCACCGTACAAGCTTCCGAGATATATACTGGTAAGGATTTTCGCACTGGAATATATTAGACAAATTATGAATTCTGATGATATTCACTTTGTTTCCCTTAAAAAGAAGCAACAATTGCAGATCAAAGGGCAGATTGGCTCTTTCATCTACAACAGCAGAGGTGCAGGTGATGAAGCAGACAAAATGTTAATGGAAATGAAATTCCTTACAAGTTTCACCTGGCATTATGATCCCTGCGGGATCATTTCTGAGATGAGATTCAAAAATAAGAATGCCCCATATGTGCATGAGCCCAAGCCGGAAATCGAGAGATTTGCTAATCAGATAGAATGGGAGCCTGATACGTTGGTGGATGTGGAACCAGCTGTCGGGATGGAAAGGCAGGTACCCTCAACAAGCGCGCCACCCACTACCACACCTTAGAATCCCAAGGAAAAGTGGCCTCGACAAGAATCGTCGTCTCCCGTAACAGAGGTGTCATTGGAGGATTTTAAGATGCATGCCAAAAAGCCAAGGACAGTTCCAACGACAGGCACGACAATGGAGCAAGAGATCACAACCACCACAGTGGCCACCCCAGGGGTCAAGCCCGCCATTCTACCATTCGTCTCGAGCCAGCACAAGGAAATAATAACATCAGCTATAAAATCCACAGACTCTCCCACAGATCCTCCACCAAGCAAGACCGGGCCCAAGTTGGGCATTTTTGAAAAATATGATTTGATAAAGAAGAAAAACCAGACTCTTACTACCAGCACTTATGCCTAGTTCCAGAAGCAGTCGTCCACATCTCAACACAGGCTTCCTTCAACATTTGATACAGAGAAAGGTAGGATGCATATGGCTTACCTCCAAGCGCAAATGCCAGATCCCAAGGTTATATCAGATTATAAAAGGGCCACATTTGAGTTTCAGGCTAAAGACGTGCATCCAACAGATCAAATGGATATGCACAAGCAAACTGGAGAGATGGTTTTCCACAATTTGTCCCACGCTACAGCCTCTGCATCAAAATTTCGAATAGCTTTGAGCAATGCCCAGACCCAACTGAAGCTGGAGAAAATTTCATCTTTCGCAAAGGACAACAAAATCAAAACATTGGAGGAGCTGGTCCTCAAGATTGGTTATGACCCTGCGGATGTCAAAGAAGATGAAGAGATGATTAAAAAGAAAAACCCTGACATCGCATCTTTAAGAAAACAGCTAAATCTCCCTCCAACGGAAGACCCGCAGGCAAAGGAAATAGCTGAAAAGGAAGCTGAAAGGGATGAGATGCTGAAATTACTCATGGAGCAGAACGCTCAGTTAAAAGAGATGGAAGCAGAGATGGAAAGACTGCTGAAAGAGAAAGAGAAAGCAAATACAATGGAAGGCATCCCATTGAGTGCTATCCCAATTGCAGGGTTGAGCACAACGACAGTGACATCCATTCCATCTGCTTCATCAGTGCCACTACCAGAGGGAACAACAGACCTGGCCAAGTCTATGGAGAGAATGAACCTGCAAGAATCAGAAATTGGCAGGCTTAAGAAAGAAGTGGAGAATCTCCAAGAGCTAAATACTTCTTTCCAGGCCAGTCTATCCAAAGAGAAACAGGTGAACGAGCAAATCAAGAAAGAGTTACAGCAGCTCCAGAAACAGACAATGGCAGGAAAAACTTTGGCTGAGGTCAAAGAGATTGTGTGGACATATATTTCCAGGTCCATAAATGAAGTTTGGCCTATGGTTCAAATCATGTTTGAACAAAATGAGTTGCTCGAGAGGAGCAAGCAGGCTGTGGAGAAAATCAGAACTGAGCTGGGAGACATGCCAGCGCAAGCTAATGAAATCATAAGGTTCCTGAATTCCAAGACCCGGGAGGAACTCGAAGAATTGAAGATCGAGGACAGGACAGAAAATATATTGTAGGTTTAAAGATTTCTAACCAAAAGAGGCCTCATGCTTCAGCTTGAGGAGAAAATTCAAGTTATGGATCAAGGAGTGCAGAAGTTTTTCCACAAGATAGATGCTCTGCAAAGGAAGGTCCTGCCTGGTATGAAGGTCATTAATGACAAATTAATGACACTCCCTGATTATAAGAAAAGGTTGGCTGAAGTGTCTAAGGACAATTCTAAGTTTGCAGGCATACAGGGAAGCATCACAGGAAAAACATTCATGGATGCCTTGCAGTTGGATATTAGTATCCAGCACGAGATTAAGCACATACTCGTCATCAAGACCACATTTTCTAAGTACACGGACATGGATGAAGTCTACCGTAGATTGCTTAAAGTCACAGTGTCAGGTCATATCAGATGGGAAGAGCTGTGTGATCTACTAGATTAGTTGATGAGTTGTCGCATCCAGTCACCTGTCCTGTCAGAAGAGGTTGCGGAGACACCTCGCCAACGACCTACCCCTGAAATTCAGCATCTTGTTGTATTGAGTCATCAAAACAGTTTTGATTAGTTAAGTTAGTTAGTCTAAAAATAGCATGAGCACGTCCTGATCTGTTATGACAGGAACGTTTGTATTTTGTATTATAAATACTTCATTTTCCGAAGTATTAGTTGTTTTTGATTCGCACACCCTATTGCTGTCAAACTGTATCATTTTTGAAGAGATCCACCATTAATAAAGAAGGGGCATTTCACAGGATTCTTGCGTATGTTCACTGGTGATGTGATTTTCTAGGTTAAATGTTTTCTTTCTCTGTATTCATTTTGTTTTCTGAATCTAATCTTTATGAATAGTGTTATGTTGCAGGATTTATCTCTGATACCCTATTTCTGATTCTAAAGATTTAAATGTTTATCTTCTAATATTTTCAATTAAGAAATTCTTAACTGCTTGTTAATTGAAGTTATTTTCCTCACCTGTTCTTCCATTCATCATTTTAATTACCAAAAGATCCAGTGAATGTATTACCTCGCCTTGTGAAACTCTTCTTTGGCGTTTCTAGTTATTTCT
>ML815216.1:55568-73411 GCA_009831015.1 Picea engelmannii | reverse complement strand
ATTACAGGAGCTCAATTCGACCGATTCGGGAGTTGCGAGAGCTAGGTTACTGGTCCCATCCTCCCGCATATTTTGAAATTTTTATAATTGAGTTAGGGGGTGTACAGATGGTCATACAAGGGTAGGTTTGGGTAGGGGCCCAACAATGCGCGGGAGAAGCAAGAATACCCGCGCTTAGATGCATGGGTATAAATCCTTGTCCCATGCATAGTGTGTGGTTTTTCTTGACACAACCATGCATGTGGGCACAGGGGAGGGAAATACAGGCATGCATGAAATGCACGTCTGTTAAGTTGATAGTTGTGCATTGTGTCAGTTGTTTCTTAGACAACTACGCATCAGTGCGTAGTTGTGTAGAGGAAAGGTGCGCATATGTGATCACCTATCAAGGTGATAGTTGTGCATTGATGCACAACTATTTCTCAAACAGTTGTGCATTAGTGTGTATATGTGCAAAGAACAGGCACGCACATGTGTGCACATATATGGGTGAAAGCCGTGCAATGGAGGCAAGGTTAAGGGGTTTGAAATTTTGAATTTTTTGATGTGTTTTATGGATGACGAGGGTTGACCAAGTGTTTTTTTGTGAATGCAGGTGATCAACATATTCCACAGAGAATGATGTCAGTTCATTGGAGAGAGAGAGACTGGGAGCATCTCCGGGATGCGGTGATACAGCAGTTGGGCCTTCAATGACACTTGGCATCCTGCGGGTTTCTCAAGTTCTTCGATTGTACCCTGATATTGTTGCAGGAGTTCCTGTTGCCATATATTATAGCCATGTGGAGCACTTATTTGTAGTTTTTCATCGTCAAGGGGAAAAAAATTACATTCTCGATTTTTGAGGATGTCTATTTTATGACGAGGCTTCCATTCCATGGGATGGCCCTTTCTACTGACCCCCAGCTACCAGGGGATGAGAGAGTGGTTGAATTGGCATGTCGCCACTACTCGGGGCCAAAAATAATGTTGATTTCAGTCATTTGGATTGAGGTGATCAATGAGCTCTTGACAGAGTGCATTGCCGCCATGGTGGTGAGGATCTATAGATCCTTGTGGACTCACTGAATCATAGGAGGTCAGTTGAGGATCATGGAGAGGGTCCTGAATGGAGACCACTTTGCCTGGGGGCTTATGATGCACTCTAGGATGATGGGGCAGATTCATTAGTGTCAGACAACCAACTCTGGTGACTTTTCATTTGGGTCTATCCTGGTGGCCTTATTTCTAGAGACGGTGCCCCTTTTGTGCCCTAGGATTTTGGTGGCGCATGCAAGGCCACGAGAGCCATGTATATTGCGGTGGGCCCATGTGTTCGCTCGACATGGGGGATGATAGGGTGTCTGCTACTTTATGGCCACAGTGGCAAGCGTGTGACGACATATGCCACAGGTGATACTACGGTACCCATATGCTAGTATGGATTACCACCATGACCTTGATATGATGTTGCCTCCTGGGGAGGATTGGGATCAGAGATATATGTTTGTGTATTTATGTTTTGTGATTTTGATAGAATAGCATATGATCATATATGTATATATGGATGTTGACTCTACCTTTGGTGTTTTTTTTCATATGTGGGGCCCCAAGGTCGTGAGGCAGAGATGGTCGGGGAGTCGAATCGTCAGAGACCAGTGCAGTTGTCCCTTGCAGAGCTGCGGGCAAGATAGAGGCTTAAATGAGGTGATGTTGGTGTTGGACCCACACATGCGCCAAGGGAAGGAGAGAGGTGGAGATTGTATGACACTGGTGTTGGAATAGTGCATCAGTTGTAGGCCGAGGCCGAAGGGGGGATGGAGGACCTGCGTCGACGTTTCGAGCAGGTTCTACAGGGTGTTCTGGAGGGGATGTAGGCCCACATCCAGGATGAGAGGGTCTTGGAGCATTGTGTTCGTGTGCCAGTGGAGTGGCGGACCTTGATCCACCAAGCAGATGTAGCGGGCAAAGCGATGACTAGTTGGCTTTCCCCTTGACCTGGAGGGCCCCCAGCTAGTGGGGTGCCTTCAGCTGACAAAGGATCTAGGGGTGGGAGCTCTTGGGGAACCATGAGTGTCGGGTTTATGTATTTATAGTCTTGAGAGCCCATTTTGTATCAGGTAGTTGATACCCATTTTGTACCTATAGGGATGAGGGGACTCACTGGCCTACGTGTGATGTATTTTGTATTTTGTAAACATTGGTGCCACTATTTGATGATATGTATATATATATATATATATATATATATATATATGGACATATATATTTGGATATTTCATGTCTACATGTGTTGATGTTTTTGATGATTTATCATATCTTTTGTATATGTTGTGACATATGTAGGATGTATATATGATGATGTTTTAATGTGATAAATATCAATCTAATACTAGGTTAGCCATGCTATCTTCTATTTGATTAAATTTTATTGGAATATGTGTAAATGTGATTGAATCAAAGTTGGGAGATAAGAGTATAACTTGCAAGTATTTGCGAAAGAGGAAAGGATCACGAACGTGATATACATTGTTGAGTTGTAGGATGAAAAGATTGAAATCTAATAGAATGCTAAGGTGATGAATGTGGCAGTGATTGGCCTCGGAAAGGAGACCAATGAAGGTGGTGTATTCATCTTGGTTGTTGGTGGACGAGCCCAAACATATTCCACTGGAGTGGAGAAGCACATGTGAGGGGCTATAGAGGGCCCAAGCGGCTAAAGAGAGATTCCGAGTCCAGTGACTAGCACTGTTGGCGTAACCTATGTGGTATGCCAATGAATGATGAATATGTCAATAACACGGATGGTATATCATACATGAGGAGTGGTGGTGAAAAAGAAGACTAAAAACTCTACAAATGTGTACAAAGAAAAATCCTAAGGTAGAATGGATATGCTTAGGCATAAAACTTCTTTAAGTACAACTCGTTGACGGGTTCTTTGAGAGGATAGCCTTTCAGAGAGGCCAAGATGTAGGCACCTTTAGTGAGGCAGTGTTGGACAATGTAGGGTCCATGCCATAATGACTCGAATTTCCCATGTCCGAGAGTATTGTGGGAGATATCGTAGGCTAGGATGAGATCTCCTTCGTTAAATGAGAGAAGGTTGACATGGCGGTCGAAGGTGGATTTGGACCATTTTTTAGCTGCCTCATTGTTCTCTAGTGAAGATCCATGATATTCATTCGGTGACTCTAAGGTCATCAATCACTACTCCATTGCAAGAGTGTCAGGTAATAACTCGATGGCAGTGCGTAAAGTGGGAATTTTGCACTGGATAGGGAGGGTGGCTTGGATCCCATGGACGAGGTGGAATGGTGTAAAACCAGTGGCAGTTTTGACTGCCATGTGATAAGTCCATAATGCAGAAGACAAAGTATGATGCTAGTTGGTCTTATGTTTGTTAATGGTACGTTGTAGCATGGTTTTGAGGATTTTTTTGACAGCCTCGACCTGTCCATTGGACTGAGGGTAGTATGGGGAGGAAAACCCATGGGAGAAGCCCAACTTTGAGGAGAGTTCCATGAAGATCTCATTCTCAAAGTGTTTATCGTGATCGGACACTAACTGTAGTGGGACTCTGAATCATGTAATGGCATGGTTGAATAAAAAATGCCTTGATGTGTCAGTGGTATTGTTGAAAGTGGGAATGGCTTCGAACCATTTGATAAAGTAATCGATTGCCATGACAATGTACTTATGTCCATTACTGGATGGAGGATTGCAAGTCATGATGCCTATTCCCCATTTTCATAAGGGGTCAGCGGTGATGACTGAATGTAGGAGAGAGGGTGGCGCTTGTGATTTGTTTGCATAGAGATGGCATTTGTCGCATCGCTTGATAGCGTGGATGAAGTCATGAAACAACATGGCCCAGAAGTACCCTTCTCGAATGATTTTTTGGGTGGTGGACATCCCTGAGAGGTGACCACAGCAAGCGCCGCTATGGAAATTGTTCAAGACTCTGTCAGCTTCATTGATGGTCAAACACTGGAGAAGAATGGTGTTGACCCCACATCGATATAAGACTTCTTTGATGAGGAGGTATCAAGGGTCCTGATGGCGAATGCACCAATGATCGTCTCAAGAGATATGAGATCCAAACATATGTGTATGAAGGTAGACGAGAAGGTCTCCATATTAGGGGTCATCAAAGGGGATGAAGAACAGGTGTTCTTCAGGAAAATCCATATTGACGGGTGAAGCTTTAGCATCTGAGGGAAAAATCATAATGAGTATGGTGAGGACAAGTGCTTTGTTTATTTTGGTAATTGATAACTATAGGTTGTATTCCTGGAGAATAATGATCCATCATGATCATTTTCCCTTAATTTGTCGTCAACTAAGCAAGTACTACATGGGTTTGGAATCTTCTATGACTTTGGTAGTTTGAAGCAGGATATAGTGTCGCAGTTTTTTGACTGCGAGGGCGAGTTTCTCATCATGATTGTATTTTAGGGGTGGTCCCGAAATATTTTTACTAATGTATTAAATGACATGTTCATGCCCATCATCCCCTAATTGGATGAGGACTCCTACTACTGAGACGGGTGAGGTTGACAAGTAGAGGATGTAATTGTGATCATAGTCTGGAGGACTAATCAAAGGGACATTGGATAGGGCCGCATGTAATTGCAATCATAGTTTGGAGGACTAATCAAAGCGGTTTGAGCATGTTCATCCCATAGAAATGGGATATCATGATGCAATAGGAAAATGAAACCATACGCGCAAGTGGCGTAATCTGAGACAAAGCGACGTAAAAGTGAACGTTTCCTTGTAGGCTCTACAGTTGGCGTAAATTCGTAGGTGGTGGAATTTTTGTGATAGCTTGGACCTTGAGGGGGTCCACCATGATTCCATGTTGGGAGACAATGAACCCAATAAGCCGTTTGACAGTGACACAAATACACACTTGAGGGGGTTCAAGTGGATAATGTACTAGCGACATCATTGAAAAAATGATGCATGAGTCGTCTAAATGTTGAGTTCACTTCTTGGATCGAGCAGTGAGGTCATCCAAATAAGTGAGGATGATGCAAGCAAGATCATGGAAAACATAAGTCATGGCCCATTGAAACGTAGCACCTTCGTTCTTGAGTCCAAAAGACATGAGACTATAAGAAAAGTACTCCATGGGATAGTAAAAGCGGTTTTATACTGATCTGTTGGATGGATTTGGATTTGATTGTAGCTAGAAAACCCATCCATGAAGGACAAAGCCTTGTGGTCGGCATAGTCATCAATAATTTGATTGATGAAAGGGGTTGAAAATTTGTCTTTGGAACAAGCATGGTTGAGATCACGAAAATTGGTGCAGACGTGAATAGTGCCATGTTTTTTGTTAACGAGGATGGGGCTGGAAACCCATGAGGTATATGCAATGGGGTAAATGAACCCAATAGTGGGTATCTTGTCAATTTTGTCTTTGATAACCGCATCTTTGGATGGGTGAAGGGGGAGTTTCTTTTGACGAACTGGGGCGATATTTGGCCATGTGTCTATGTGATGTTCAACTATAGAAAGATCAAGGCGGGGAATCTCCATGTATGACCAGGAAAAAATATCCTGGTATTCCTGGAAGAGAGATTTGTAAGTCATGATTTCTTCAGAAGACCATGCGGCACCAATGGTGATTTCTTCTATGATTCTCGGTTTGATGGAAATGTCAATTTTGACGGTGGGGGAGATATTGGCCATGTTTCCTTCTTCAAAAGCATATGGGGAAGGGATAACATTGTTGAACTAGTCTATATGCCCGGAAGGAATAAAATCCTTGGTTTTAACTGCACATATGGAGGCTTGTCTAAGAGGGTGATAGGCCTATTGTGAGAGAAAAAGTGCTCGGTGATGGAGTCCATACCATGGGCAATCGGGGGTAGTGAGTTCCACCAGGATATCTTCGTCGCAGTGGAAAATGCAAGAATACAGGGGATCTGAGGAGGTGATAGGGGGGACTTTCAAAGTGTGATTGTCCTCAAATGGAGAGGACGTAGAGTGTATATTTCATATAGGGTGTGATGGCTTGCTTGACATAAACCAAATTTCCATACACTGTGGGTGATAAAATGTGGTAGGGGGAAAGATTTCCCATGGGAAATTTATCAGAGAATTGGGAGGATTCGGGGGAATATCCTTAGACAATCAATATGTGAACCATGGAGGGATGGGAAGTGCGTTCAGGGGAGGTGATATTGGTAGTATCTAGAGAGTGCAGTATTGGTGATGAGGTGTTTGGATGTGGTTGAACAGGGGATGAATGATGACCTTGGTATCCAACAATCAAAGGACATCAGTATGTAAAGTGAGCAAGTGACTCACAAAGAGCACAAGGGAATATCATCCGCTCGAGGACTAACTAAGAGACATAAAAAAATTTAGTGACATGAGCACCAGTAAGGGGTAGAGGAGAGGGCTTTGGCCAAGAGGTTTGGCATACTACAACTAGCATCTGGTGAAACTGAGGTAGAGCTGGGAAATGATGAGTGTAGTGGCCATATTTTGAATAGATCGCACAAGCAAATTTAGTTCTCAGCCCTTTACTGCCTGCAGTGGAGGGCATAGTATTTTCACTAGACATGATTAGTGAAGCAACAAGAAATGTGGTTTCTCGAGGGAGTTGGATGAGATTGAGTAACTCGGGAAGAGTGTGACATATATTAGTGGGGTGTCCCTCTCTTTCGCATAGTGCACAAGGAGGTTTAATGCGAGGAGGAAGTGGAGTTGTGGGCTCTTTCTTCTTTCATCGGCCCCTAGCAGTGGTAGTGGTGCCAATAGTTGGGAGTGAGGCTGGTGCAGTCGAAGCCTATACTGGAATATGTATTGGGATTCCCTCTAGATAAGGAGGGAGATATGGTTGAGGAACCATCACGGGTGGGTGAAGATATCTTATAGGGATGGAAAGTACCATATTTGGAAGGGTAAGCGTCATAGCTACCTGAAATTCTTGAACTCCAGGTAGGGGGTAGAAGAAGGGAATTTGTGTAATGGCTTGAGGGATTGTCTCCCAAACCAGGATTTTCCCCTAGAGGGGGGGGGGGATCGGGGATAAGTGGTACGGGAGGGTTCTCAAGGAATTCTTGAGGTAATAGTTCTTCAATTGGTGGAACATCGAGGTTACGAGAGGCCTCAGTGGGAGGAATGGTTTCTTTTCTATATGTTCCATTATAAGATACTACACACACTTGTGCTAAAGGGTTCAGGAGAGGTGGTGCTCCATGATATGCCCCCAACAAATATGGGTCCTTGAAAATTCTAGGACCCATGTCAATGAAAGAATAATCATATGAGCTAGTGCAGACAAGAGGAAGAATGTTATCGATGTTGGAGGAGTGGTTAGGCTCATAATGTGTAATTTGGTCGAAGGTGACGATTTTCCCATTGTGGGAGAAAATAATCATTTGAAACACAGAAGAGGCTACTTCCTTCATAGTGTACATGTAGCTACATCCAAAAAATATATTGTAATGGAGTGGAGCGTCGATAACTTCAATGTCGATGAGGATGGTATTTCCCCCCAGTTCGAGGGGACATTTATGATTTTAGATGAGCCCTTCAGGGGAGGATGGTCTACCATCATAGACTCTCAAGGTGATGGAGGATGGTACTAGATCATGGGAGCCAAGTTTCTGCCATACTGTTTTGGACATGATGCATGTGGATGCACCTTCATTGATGATACATCAATGAACTGTGATGTTCTAAATATTTATTGGTATCTGGAAAGCTACCAGAGTGGGGAGGCATGGCTCTCTGCTATCTAGATCAAATGTGATGAGTCTAGTATAAGCTGGGTCGAATGTCCCCAATGCGGAAAGAAAAGATTTCCGTTGAGTTAGACACATTTGGAGGACCTCCAATACCAACATGGTGATAGGAGACTGTGTTAATTCATCGACTAGGTTGTTTTTGTCCCTAGAACAAGTTTTGGAGAAACCTTGGTCATGTTTGGCCATTTTTGGGACTTCAACAGGCTAGTCGAAGACGGAGCGCCCAGGCGAAGCGGAGATCGTGGGATCTCGCCCCCTTTTTACAGTATTTTTGGGTTTAGGGTTTATGTAATGGGTATGGGATGTCGGCCCATGGGTTTACCCATGTTTAGGCCCCATTTTTAATGTATAAATAAGTAGCTAGGTGATGTAAGAAGGAGTCAATTGTAAGCTAGTGAGATAAGTGCAAATAGTTCTGAACTCTTTGTGCATAATGTGTGTTGAGAACTTGCAGAGCTAAGTGCAAGTGATTGTAAGAAGGCTTTGTGTTGTGCCAAGATTGGGGAAGGAGGATCTTGCGAGGAGAGCATAGATATCCTGTCCTATGCAGAGTGGGTTTTGTCGCTCTGTGCATGTAAGGATATTGAAAGAAGGTAATAAAGAAGAAAAAGAGTTGGTGGACGTAGTCCCATGCTGGGGGTGAACCACATGTATCATGTGTTGTGATTTCTTTGTGCTATTGATGTGATTTATGCTTAGTGATGAATCTTTATGTATATTAGATGCAGCTGATGTAGTAGCTTAGTGATATGAATAAATGCTCGATCTGATCTATTTCTATATGCTAAGTGCTTGGATGTGTTAGATCTTGTTGATTATTGTGTTGTTCTGTAATTAGAGTTTTACCTGGGAAGTGGATAAAGGGTTAAATACTAATGAATGTTAACTGCTAAGTTCTCTGTTAAGTATTGTGATCACATATCCATGTCCTAGCTAGGTTGTAGACACTTGATTCATACAACCCCCCCTGCCTCTACCTCGGGTGAGACTTCATATTCTTTGTAGGTGTTGCCGAAAGGTGCGGTATTTAGGGATTTTTTTGGTGCATTATTGAAGCGTTGAACCCTGTTTCTGCCCCTGTGCCAACAAATGGTTATGTTTTCGGGACCTGAAACTATGTTTGCTCGGAACTAAGGAAAAGAGAAATATTTGCGCGTGGATCTATTGATGTAGTGTGCAATACTCTATTTGACTTGTGATGCTCTGTGCCAAGAAGAGAAGTCTAATCTGAAGAAAAGAGGTAAGATATTAAAGCTTGGTTCTCTGATAAAGGTAAGATAAGTGGAAATTTTTGTTTCAAAAGAATGGATCTAGGTATATTTGATAGATTTCGTCCTAGTCTGAAAGCTAGGGAACAACTAGAAGAAAGAAGATGTGATATGAATAGATCTGATAGAAATAGTGAAAGATATGTTATCCCTATGCATATCAATAATGTTTGGACTAAAATGTGGATGAAGGACCCTAGAAAGATTTGTTTTCAAGTCTATCACTGTGATCCCAGTGCGCAGTACAGGAAAGGTTGGGGATTGTTTAAGAGAAAGAGAGGATTGACTCTTTGTTATAGTTGCAGAAGACCGGGACATCTGGCTAACGAATTCCCTGGTAGAGGTCCTATTTTCCTTTTTGTAAGGCTACTGAACATGAAGTTTTAGATTTCCCTATAATGATTGCTAAAGTTGAAAAGATGAACATGAAACAAGAAAACCATGAAGAAGGTCAAGAAACTAAGGCTATACTAAAGAACCAGAAAGAATCTGAGGCTATATTATTGCATATGAAAGAAACACTAAATGATCACAGAGACATCATCTTATCAGATGTTTTAAAAGAGAAAGAGTGAATAGAAACAAGAATAGGAGATTTCGACAAAGATTGTGTATTGGATGCAGAAACACAGGTGAACATTATGACAGAAAGTACTTGGGAAATTTTAGGAAAGCCTGCTATGATTCCTTCATTGGGAGGAATATGATTTTTTAAAGGAAAGATGATAACCCTATGTGGAATACTTACTCATGTACCTATGAGTGCTCATGGAGCATAGACAAAAGAAGAATTCAAGGTCATTAAGTTTGTTGAGAACAATGCTCCTTTTGCACTTTTGTTAGGAAATACTTGTATTGAAAGAGATAAGATCCAAAGGAAAGAAGAAGAGGTAGCCATAGAACAGAAAAAAAAAAGAATTAAGGGATTTCATGGCTAGGAAAACAACGAGACTAATACAAGAACAAGAGGACAAGTTGAAGCAACTGAGGGATAGAGACCTGGCTGTCGAAGTTGAAAGAAAGCAAGAAATCTTAAAGAACTTATCCATGCAAGAGAGTAGAGCACCTACTCCAGAAACAATAAGAGAAGAAGTATTATCCTCAAACCTTGTGAAAGATACTCACTAGTGTGAAGTTACTATGCTAAGAAAATATAAGAACAATAATGGAAAAAGGAATTTAGAGATGCAGATCACGGGAAAGAAAGAAAGAAATCTCAATAAGAAGAAAGAAAAGCGAGAAAATTTGTAGGAGGTTCCAGAGAGGGCTTCGCAGAAGGAAGGTTTTCATAACTTGAACCTCGCCAGAATAGCAGAACAACATCGACTATCACATCGCCACGGTGAAGCAATATGACCATTGGAGGCGTCCCGACCATTAGAAAGACACTCCAGAATGGCTAGAAACGCAGTTATTGTCGGAATGTTCTCCATTGGACCATTGGGACCACGCCATAACAGATGGAATTGTATTGAGTGAGGTATTCCTGTCCATTGGAGGAGTCTGTTATGACGTTGTCTATTATCCCATTGAGCGTTGCACCAAGGACACTTTCGCGAATTGTGATTATTCGAGCCCACATAGAAATTTCTCTCGCGCAGTGCTTATTGAGACCTCACCACCCATTCTTCTTACCTTGAGCATTTGTCCACCTATATGAGACATTTGATCACGAGCGTGCATGTCGAGCGACCTTAGAATAGTAGAGAAATCCATCAAATATATCCTAATAGACCTCATGGATGAGAAGGTCCTCTTCGCAGGAGTACGGGCCTCATTGATGAGAGGATTGCAAGCCTCCCCATCAACTGCACGTCGATCTGGGTCATCCCGAACTACGATAGAGAAATGAAGCAAGCATCATGATGACTTGGCAAATGTGAATCTCATCCCATCAATCATGCCCAACGATATCCTACCTATGGTTGGCGCGGTTAGTCATGATAGTGTCCCTAGAAATTTCGACTATACATTGATCACTGTGTACCTCCCGAAGGGGATACACACAGTTGGAATGCAATTAGGATAGATTATGACACTAAATATCAGTGACTTCAACTTAGGATACTATAACAACTATGGAATTCTCACCCCACACAAGTACTTGACCAAGACAATGGTGAATAAGTAGAATATAATCCCTCAGTCATGGACCATGGACATCGCAAGATCAACCATCCTTAACATGATGAAGATACCACACTTCGAAAGACATCAGGAGGTTAATGCATGCGGTAAATGCCTCCTATCATGCTACCATGGTGGTTACCTATGGTTGGATCGACGCATCACTGTATATCTGGCGTTGATCCATCTGATCACTGGATTGAGCATGCAAGGACCTGACCCTCAGAATTTTTACCTAGGGAAGGTTGAAAATCGTGCCCTGGTGCAATGCATAAATGAAACTTACGGTGATGTAGAGAAGGGGAAGTGGGGATAAAAGGTAGCCTCCATATAAAATGGTGCACTACGCCTAGTTTTTGATTTGATCACCTGTAAGCTCATCAGGAAGAACAGACCAATGTAGGTCATGGGGTTCGTCGTCGACCTCGTAGGAAAATACATTGAAGGGATGCAAATCAACTGGGCGAGCTACCTTGTCATCCATTTGGAGCAAGATTGTCACGAAGAACATGACCAGGGCTATGAGTTTCATTTTAGTTGGTTGTTGATCCTAATTACCCTCATTGCTTGGGAGATGCTGGAAGGGGAGACCTTCCTTAAAATTGATCCATCCAAACCACTAGCCGTGAAGTTCACTATGCTCTGGTATTTGAGAGACATGGAAAAAAAATGGCAATCCAATGCAGTGTTCCACAGATATTATTTACAACTAAAGAGGTCCATTGAATATTTCCCTCGCATGACGTTGAATACTCTGCATAGGTTTAGTCCACTTGTGAAGTTCCGCGCACATAGGCATTTCATTTACATCACTGTGTGTGGGGGAAAACACAAGGAAGAGATACGATCCTATTACAAACTCAAAGAGGAGGACATGGAATAAATAGCCAAGGAATGGCCTGCATAGTTCCTTGTACCAGTCGAGCAGACAAAACTCTCCGACCTCGACCTCATCGGAAGTCCCGTAGTCACTCGAGAAGAGTATCATGGACCTAGCAGCAACAGAAGGAAGAAGAAGGAATAAGTACAGGAAATGAATAGTGCATCAAAGGAAAATACACCAGATTCACCATGAGGAGGAGTAGATGGCGAAGTAGACCAGGAAGAGAATGAAGGGGAAGAAAACAAACAGGAACAAGGTGAAGTGACACCACCTAACGATCCCTTCACAGAGGCTGAGACATATAAGAAAATAAAGTTTTTCCCAAAGAAATCATCATCATGGAAGAAATCACGAGCAAATAAACCTCCATTACAGTATGTACTTATGGTGGATGATATTGACCTCATCATCTTCATTGTATCAGATACCTTAGAGGACACTTTGTAGCGAAGTGAAGCCAAACAGGAGACAATGTTTGACAGGATCGAGGCGGAGCTCAAAGGGGTATAGCATGCTCTTTATTCAAACCGTGTAGTGTTTATTGCACCTTCGTCATCAGAAGGTATAGAAGTAGGAGATGAGCCTTCCCAGCTACAAATATTAGTAGATTCAATAGAGGCTCGCCTTCGTTGGGTCCAGGAGGAAAATGAGTAGACCATAGAGGCATTAAAGAAAGCAAAGGAGGAAGCCCTAGAGCAACTTCGGATTGTGCAGAAAGAGAAAGATGACCTCTAGACAAAGTTTGCAGAGGATAAAGCACAGATCCATAAGGAAAATGAACAGTCTCTCAAAAAGAATATGGGATTCAAGGAGGCAGTCACCATAGCACTTCACTCTGTGTCAGGCCTCACATTGATAGAACAAGACACAGTGGACAAGCTCGTTGAAGCTATTCATTGGCTTCAAGCAAGAGTGTCATAATTGGAACTGTAAGTAGTGCCAAGTACTTTGCAGGAAGTGCAAGACCAGAGAGAAGAAACTACCAGTAGAACAGTAGAAAGAATCAACACGTTTTCCTTGGAATGCAAGCAATTAAGCAATCGAAGTGCGCAGACTTATGAGCGCCTTGCAGAGGATCCCGAACTAAGAACATTGGAGTCACAACTCCAGGATGCAAACAAGCAAGCAACGACAATGAAATCATAGTTGAAGGTACTATCAGCAGTTGAGAAGATGAAAAGGTCACAGGAACAGCGCACAGTTCAACAGTAGGTCCATTCCATCTAAAGTAAAGTCATGGAAGTGACCCAGAGACTCTAGCCGATACAGGACGAAGCCTGCACACTTTTTGAGGAGATCGAGGGACAAGGTGCACATCTAGAACAAGTGGTCACGATAATGAAACAACGATTGGAAGGACCTGTCACCAAGAGAGTCATTCAGGAATTCATCGAGCAGGAGGCTCTGGCAAAGTAGCAAGTCGAGGCATCTTGAGCTAAGCTCGAGGCCTTCAAAGCAGAGTTGCCTAGATCAGAGTGACTCGAGATGAGTCACAAGTGAGTGTTGGGGGCATGTTGGCCCTCGACCAAGTTTTGGAGAAACCTTGATCGTGTTTGATCATTTTTGGGACTTCAACAGGTTGGTCGAAGACAAAGCACCTAGGAGAAGCGGAGATCGTGGGATATCACCCCCTTTTTACAGGTTTTTTGGGTTTAGGGTTTATGTAACGGGTATGGGATGTTGACCCATGGGTTTACCCATGTTTAGGCCCCATTTTTAATGTATAAATAAGTATTTAGGCGATGTAAGAAGGAGTCATTTGTAAGCCAGTAAGATAAGTGCAAATAGTTGTGAACGCTTTGTGCATACTATGTGTTGAGAACTTGCAAAGCTAAGTGCAAGTGATTGTAAGAAGGCTCTTTGTTGCGCCGAGATCGAGGAAGGAGGATCTGGTGAGGTGTGTGAAGATCTCATATCCTATGCGAAGTGGGTTTTTTGGCTCTGTGCATGTAAGTAGATTGAAAGAAGATAATAAAGAAGAAGCAGAGTTGGTGAACGTAGCCCCACATTGGGGGTGAACCATGTATATCTTGTGTTGTGATTGCTTTGTGATATAGATGTGATTTATGTTTAGTGTTGAATATTTATGTATATTAGATGCATCTGATGTAGTATCTTAGTTCTTAGTGATATGAATAAATTCTATATCTGATCTATTTCTATATGCCAAGTGCTTGGATGTGTTAGATCTTGTTGAATACTGCGTTGTTATGTAATTAGAGTTTTACCTGCGAAGTGGATAAAGGGATAAAGACTAATGAATGTTAATTGCTAAGTTCTCTGTTAAGTATTGTGATCACAGATCTGTGTCCTAGCTAGGTTGTAGACACTTGATTCCTACAACCCCCCCTGCCTCTACCTCGGGTGAGACTTCATCTTCTTCGCAGGTGTTGTCGAAAGGGTCGGTAGTTAGGGTTTTGTTGGTGTGTTGTTGAAGCGTTGAACCCTGGGTCTTCCCCTGTGCCAATAGCTGTAATTGTGTGTTTCCCTAGCCTGAGGGTTATTGACATTCTATCTCAATGGACTGCGAGGAATATGAGTGTTTGATTGATTGTCAAGGCATGGAATTGTCAAGGGTTTTCTGGCTGTAGCTGGAGTTGTTTCTAAGGTGGTTGGAGTAGATTCAGGGGGCATTCTGTATTGACGACCGCATGTTTGAAAACGAATCTCTTCTTCATTGGTGAGGAGGATATTGCGATCAACTGTATTTCCAGGTTGTATGGGCCCTAGGTTTTGATACCGCCCCATTTGTGGTGGGGCAGGGTGTACCTCCTATTGGGTATTTATCACACCTTGGTGTGGAATAGGGTTTTGCAACACGACTGGGGGTGGATGTTGCAAGTACTATTGTGGGGCCTGATGAGGGGCAGACAATGCTGGAGGACGTGGTGCATTCATGGATTATTTCATCCATTTGAAGTTGAAAATTTGGGGACAATGGTGAGAATAATTTCCATATTCATCAGAAAGAGAGCAAGGGAAGTTCATCCTAAGATTTTTGTTGTTGTTCTTCCCTTGGAGTTTGTTGTTATTTTCCCCTTGGGGGTTCTGGTTTCCTTGATTCTAGTTTCCCCCATCGGAATGGTTTTGTTGAGGGTTATTTCCTCCCAGTCCCAGGTTATTATTGTTTCATTTTTTCCCTTTATTCTTGGCATTATTCTACAGATGGGTCGGATTTTCCATATTCAAATGTTCAAAAGTATGAAGTTGTTGAATGAGAGAGGGTTGAACAAAGTTAACATCGACATGTGGTTGTCCATGTGGAGGATCGATTGGTTGTGGAGGACCAGGAAAAGGAAAGTATGGATTGTTTTGTGGCAACGATCCATAGGGAACATAAGAAGGTGAAGCACTTTCACTAGTGCCCAGGTTATATGCTAAGGTAGAAGGTGAACCTGAACTTGGTTGAGAGGTCAGACACATCATGGGTACCGGCAAGGGTCCACTCATGGGTGGGGGAGGAGCAACAGGATATGGATGTTGGTAAGGGGGTGGAGGGTAATAAGATGGCCTTCCATATGGTTGTGTATATTGAGGTGCACCATACATAAGCGATGGTTGGTTGTAAGGGTTATGATGTTTTGTGGTACCAATCAACACATCTGTAGCGTGGGACATCCCAAGTTTTTCCTAGCCAAATGGTACAGGTCTGGGTGCATTAGGTAAAACTATGTATAAGTAAACTAACTGAGCATAGATAAGGTTGAACTGTTGGGCCTTGTTGATGGCTTCCTCTTCTGACTGAGGAAAAGTGGATGCTACATCTTTGGCAAGTATAGAGACGAGTGATTTAAGAAACCAATCGAGGCGTTGTTCTTTGGTGGTTTTTTCTTTACACAAACTACTTCGCTGACTCCATTCATGGATGTGGTCAGAAATATGAACAACTAAGGTTTATTTTCACTCAGAGAGTAGTTCTAAACCAATTTCATGAAGAACTAGTTGTTGAAAAAAGGCTTTTTCCATGGTCTCAAAAGTCACATGGGACCTTGATTTTTTGTCCACATACCATTTGGATGATGGACCAGTGAGTGTTCTTTGAAATAAAATTAATCGGATGGAATCATCCATAATGATTTTTAAAAAGAACCATAAGTGGAAGGTCATAACATGGTTGGCGGAATCTTCCCCTGGTTTTCCTTCAAATTTTGGAATATCTGAAGGTAGTTTGGTAGGCATATTGGGCCATGTGGGGTTATGTAGAATGGGGTCATTCATGAGTTTGGTAAAATAAGGAATGTTGAGAGAGGCCATGTATGGCATAGGGGGATTTGGTGGAGGATTAGTTCTAGCCATTGTGTGAGCAGGTAGTGGACCTGACCCATGGGAGGGATTTGGTGGGGTTGTACTTCTCCCTTGAGAAGAGGTTTTCCCCCCTCCTCCTTGTGAAGGAGATATAGTGGATGGATGTCCTTGGGAATTGGACCCAAGAAAATTGGAACCAAGTAAAGCTGATCCAAAAATATTATCACTCACGGGGGTGTGATATGGTTGAGTCGGTGAGTTGGAAAGACTAGGGACTCCTCCTAGAATAGGAGGGAGATTTTAAAAGCATCTGGAATGACGGGGATTCTGTGGGTCCCCTATGATGTCCAACTATCAAAGTGAATGTGTGAAAATGGTTATGAGAGAAATAAATGAACAAGATCTTTGTATAATTTGGACCTTCACAAGATAATACAACTCACAATTGCATGTAATCAAATGAGCATCATACATAAATCAATCGTAAAATAAGCAAACATGTGGGTAGGTGGATTTTTTTTGCATAGGGGAACAAATAAAATCAAATGCTTGTGTCCTAAAAGATGTATCGTCCTTCCTCTCAAATAGCACTGGGCCTTCCAAAATCACTCAATAGTGGGGTTTGGATCCACCGGAAGAGGAACTAGTGAAGGTTGAAATAATCAGTTATAATGAGGGGTAGAGGTTTCATATCTCGAAAGAGATGGCGATATTTCCCAATAGCCAAACAAAATCTGATCAAGGTGTAATTGCATCCCAAAATTTCCACCTGGGTATATGTCTTAAATTTGGTCACTATGTACCTCGTTCAAAGTGTGGCATTTAGATTTTCGGCCTCAGAAATGAGTCACAAGCTGGATCCCTTCCAAGAGTTGGGTGACTCAAGGGGGGATGCACAGAATAATTGGACCTCAGCCTTTAGCCCTTCATGAGTATCTCCCTGCCTTATGGTGTAGGAACACTTGACTTGGAGGATTTGAAAGTTCCCTATTTGTCAACTTCTAATGTTTGAAAATTTGAGAACCAGATAATGGGGGGTTATTTGGATGCCTACCCCCGAGATCCTACCTAGACTAAAAAAATTATTTTGGCACCTCCTGTGGAGGAAAAATTAGTGAATTTTTAGAAAAACTTTAGGCGTGGTGGGATGAAAGATTGGGGGTGTGAAACAATCTCATTTGAATTAAGTGGGTGTGTATAATTTCCAAACAAATAGTGGGACGTTTCGGAATTCCTTTGGGAAAAACCTACTTCAACCTCCACAATTCGAAATGGAAATTATGTGAGTGAGGAGTGACTGTGTCTAAGTAAGTGAAAAAGTGTGCCAATTTTTTAATAATTTAGGTGTGAGATTGCGACATGTGGAATTCCTGTGGTCCTTACAAAACTTTGTTACCTAGATTACTAAGTTTCATTGGTACAACCTTGCAGAATTTTAAAATCCCTAAAGAAATAACATGTGGACAAATGGGTCATTTACAAATCCTTTAAACTCCCTAAATGTTGTTTACATTAAGAAATATTGAAAACTATCCTAGATTGTAAGCATGTGGGCATGTATGGGCCCGTTAC
>ML815216.1:23746-34726 GCA_009831015.1 Picea engelmannii | reverse complement strand
AGGGAGAAGGAAGGTATAAAGATTGAGAGAGAGGTAGAGAGTGAGAGGGAGAGGGAGTGTGAGGTGGAGAGAGAGAGATAGAGAGAGAGAGATGGATGGAGAGAGGGGGGCCAAGAATGGGGTGGATTGGGATACAGAAAGAGGGAGAAAGGTATAGAGACTTAGAGGGGTGAGGGAGAGAGGGAGAGATTCTTAGAGTGGAGGAGAAAGAGGGTGATAGGTGGGGGAGGGGAAGAGAGAGTGTTTTCACCTTAAGGTTTTGGAAAAACCACACTCACGCCACAATTTAGAATTGTGTGCATGCCCAATATTTTTCATTCTGTGTCTCCAAGCTTTAGTGTTGGCACCAACAAGTGATCTACTGCACACACCAACCAATTTTGAACTACGCATAAAGACTTGAATACATCACATGCATGTCAAATCCTTGAATATCTTCACTGATTATTGTAACCATTTTTTTAACAACCTGGCTATTCATGGTTCAGGTTATGGGTGAGCTGGTAAGGTTGTTATGGTTGTCACTCTCCAATATACCTAAGAGGAATGCATGCAGATATGCGGGGTTGGGTTTTTTGGTCAACTAGGAGTTCATTATTATGTTAGTCATAGATGATTTAGAGTTTCAATTAATAATTTTATCGATTCTTCTCATGTTCTGGGTGTTATGTGAATATGAGAGTGAAATTATATTGACATTTGAGGGTATTTTTGGTCTTTGATTTCATTCTTGATGCGCATTGAGTAGGATATGCCCCCCCTGTGTATTGAAATGTATCTGAGTGATGTTTATATTAATGAATGAAGCATGAAGCACCTTTTTCTATGTATATCATGGATTCTAGTATGAATGCATGTTTTTTATGTAGTATTGTGTGTAGAACTTATAATAATGTTATGAATGAAAATGAAATGAATGCATGGCTCTTAGTTGGATATTACGTGTATGTATTGTTCCTTCATGATTTTCCTAAAACCTATGGTCTCTGTGATTCTCATGGAATTTTAGGTAAGACCTTATTTAGTCCTTGAATATTGAATATGTCGGTACTTATGGGGTATTATCAATAAATCCTTTCGAAACATGGGTCTAAAACCCCAATCCAACAATTGGTTTTGTTGTTTGGACCCGATGGATTTGTGCTACATGTTCAAGGAAGGAAATTACATGGAAACCATCAAGGAAGGAGATAAAAGACTGAATCTCTAGGAAGGAGGATGAATTCACCTAACGAGATACCAAGAACCTTCAAATCAACCTCAAATGATGGAAACAAAGGTACATCAATAGATATTTGCATGAAATTTTATTTGTTAAGTTGCATTTTTTATTGAATGAGTCAATAAAGAGATAGATAAATATTAAATATGTATGGATAGCCCAAGAACCATTAGTTTGGGACCCATATGCACTTAATGGATTGAAATCTATGGATAACAAGTGGTCCAAAGCTATCGGTTTTTGGTTTGATCATGTGAAAGAAGGTTATATTGTTGAGTTTGATATTGAAGGAAACAAATATTTCATTGGTGTTTAAATAAAGTTTACATCTAGCCCTAGAAGGATATTGTTGGAAGAAAACCCCCTATGGATCAAGATGTTTTCTCTAGAGAAGGGGATGATGTGCATGGATACTTATAGGATGGTAGAGTAAACCCCCCTACGTGGAGCGGGGATGGAAAGAAGGGGGAAGAAGAAAAGATGAAAGATAGAGTGGTTCCAGAAAAAAAGGGATATAGAATAAATTGATATGAGGTGAGATAGAATGGATCTAGAAGAACATAGGAGAAGAAGATCCCATAAATACACAAGAAGAGTCGAGCTAAGGAGGAAAGTCAAGAAGAGAAGAAAATAAAATAAAGAGATGGGTGACGTATGAGTAGTAATATCCAAGATGAAGAGAAGATAACCCATGCTAGGAGGGTGTGCGAGAGAAAAATTTGTTCCAAAGAGAAGTGCAGAATAAGAGAGGTCATCAAAGAGACATGACATTAGGAATGAGGTATCCAAAGAGGATACCAGAAGTTGTGGGATTATGATCAAATAAAATAATTTCATATCCCCTTAGCTAGTGGGATATGTAATCACATCTATTGATTAATTGGGTTGGTTTTCATTGATGGAAACCCTTGAAGAAAGTCCGGTAGCAGATTCTGGTAGCACAAAGGTATGGGTAATGGACCCAAGTTTGTTTTATGGATAATGGTATGACTTTTGATATATTTGAAGGTAATAATATTCTATATGGACAGTAAATGTCATGCCATTTCCGGTGGTATGCGAAACGTCACATAACTCATCACGGTTAGATATTTATGGCCATGTGAAGTTGGAGAACCCTCATGAGTCATCTAGAAGCCCCAAAAGGGAAAAGTAGCCAAAGTGGTTGCAAAGAAGAAATTATTTAAATAATAAAGTGAAGTGATGAGTGTACTATAAGTCAAAGTGGATGCAAAAGAAATTATTTAAATAATAAAGTTAATGGAGAACTTACTAATTATGGAAAGTGGTTAAGTTAAGTGGACAAGTGGTTAGAACTGGGTTAACCCTAAAATAAGGAAAGTGGGTTAAGATGGTTAGAAGGTAACCCTTTGAGGAAGATACATGAAAATATAAATAAGAGGCAAGGGTCTCTCATTTAATCACACTTGAGCATATTTAATATATACAAGTGACTGAGGTCACCAAAGGATATCTAAGACGAATTTTAGAGGGAAGCTGAAGTAAAAAAGCCTAAATTCAAGGGAGGATAAAGTCTTTTGATGATGCTTTCTAAGGTATGTTATTTACAGGTCATCTCACCATTTTCTCCATTACTTTTTTTCTACAATGATTCAAACAGAAAAATATGGAGGCCATTGAGAAAACATATCCAAGTAATTGTGATAAAAATTTCCACTTTTGGGTCATTGTATTTTGGGAGTTACATGCTGTGGAAAATAGGGCTTGTGGCTAGTCTTAAAACTAGTCTAAAACAGGTGTTTTGGGTAAAACATCATAACTTATTCATAACAGATCCAAATTTAGTAATAACAAATTTATTGGTTAGAGTACTTTCTTTAGTATTCTGTGTACCATTTTCAGATACAAAAAAACAAATATTTTGTACGAGGCATTCTCTACAAGTTCGTTCTCTATAAGCCAGAATTCAACAAGGTATGTAATTTTTTCTATAACTCCTTTTCTGGGAGGTTCCAAGCAATGAAACCTGGAGGAATTGTAGACAAGACACTTAATAACATTGTGGACTATTTTTATATCTTTATTCATTACAGGTACATATTTATGATTATTTCAAGTTAGGGTTTTTGACTAATCCAAAATTAGTCATGTGAGACGAAAGTAAAGTTTGATGAAAATGCTAGTCTCTTGTTGTTAAAGTTAAGGAAGGTTTGCAGGTATGTGATCATATACACCATGTATGTTACAGAGTTACAAATTAGATTTGGATGATGAAATTCATGAGTGATTTTGGTTGAGGTTATTTGTACAGGTTTGGTGCATGGTTGATGCACTTGTTTATGGTACAGGTTGAGGTATAGGTTGATTTATGGTACATGTTGGCATAGGTTAATGGTACAGGTTGTTACAGGTTGTTTGGTGCAGGTTGATTGGTACAGGTTTACAGTAGTATATCTCACAATGATCGTGTGATAGTGGTTCCATCATTCTACTTATATTTTAGGGCGGTTGGATGGGGCAAGGACAGGTTGTTGTAGCCACCTTTTGGTTGTAGCCGGAGAACATAGGGGGTTGTAGCCACCTTCCAGTTGTAGCCAGAGAACATAGGGGGTTGTAGCCTCCTTCTGATTATAGCCAGAGAATTGGGGATTTGGAGCTTCCTTCAGGTTGTAGCATGAGAAACTAGGGGTTGGAGACTCCTTCCAATTGCAGCGAGAAAACAAAGGAAGTTGGTGCATTCAATGAATGTAATTCTTAAATACATATAAGAAAAATCATTATGTGGTTTTCTCCTGCTTTGGGTTTCCACGTAAAACATTGGTGTACTGTGTATGTGTATGATTGCTCATTTGTTCATTCTTTATTTACTCTACAACTATTGTATGATAGTGATACATTGATATAACACTTTCATTTTATGGTTAAAAGGATTAAATTTCTCTATTACTGATTTAACCCCCCACTCAGTAATCCAACAATTGGTATCAGAGAAGGTTCCTTCAGGAATCAGTTTAATCACTAAAAGGTAGATAATGGAGAGAAACAACATGTATAAAAGTGGAATACCTCAGCTTGATGGACATAAGCATTCATTTTGGAGCAGAAGGATGAAAACATATATACATGCATAGGGATTTGAAATTTGGTAATCGGTAGTAGATGGATACAAAGAACCAACTGTTTTACCAACAAGTGAAAGAGAAATAAAACTCGGCCAAAATAATTCCAAAGACACAAATGCACTTCTAAATGGTCTTGGTGAATCGGTATACACCAAAGTTATACATTGTAAATCCGTTAAAGATATTTGGGACAAACTTAAAAATATTTATGAAGGAGATTCAAAAGTCAAAGAAGCAAAGCTTCAAACTTATAGAGGTCAGTTCGAACAACTAAAAATGAAGGAATATGAGAATATTGCAACTTACTTCTTACAAGTCGATGAAATAGTAAATGCAATCATAGGATTGGGAGAAGAAATTAAAGAATTTGTAATTGTTCAAAAGGTACTAAGATCTCTTCCTATGAGATTTGATCCTAAGATATCAGCACTAGAAAAAAGAGTAGATCTAGACACAATAAGCAAGGATGAACTACAAGCAAGGATGAACTACATGGAATATTCACAACATATGAAATGAGAACTGAAGAGGAAAATCTAGATATAAAAGAAGAAACTTTCAAAGTATCCAAAAGGTCAAAGAAAAAAGGAAAGAAAAAAAAAAGAACATAGTAGAAGTAGTGACATCTCGGAAGATGATGAAGAAGTGGCCAACTTTGTCAGAAGATTGAACAAGGGAACCAATGACAGATATAAAGGTAAGCTTCCATTGATTTTTTTTAATTGTGATAGCATTGGTCATTTTGCTAACAAATGTCCTTATAAAAAAATAAGAGGAATTATGAAGATTACTCAAATAGAAAACAAGCATATAAAGGAAAAAGAACCACAAAGAAAGATTCCAAGAAAATCTTATGCACCAAAGAAGAAATCTCCTCATCAGATGAAGATGAAGTTAGTGACAGTGAGACAGAAAGAGTTATATTCATGGCAGTAGAAGACTCTGATAAAGAAGACACTGAAGAAGAATATGAAGAGGAAGAAGTTGAATATCGAGAAGAATTATTGAGTTCCATATAAGTTATAAGAAGAGAAAAGAAGAAAAACAAGAAGCTACAAAAAGAACTAGACAAGAAAGAAGACACTCATGAACTAGAATAAATGATCACGGAATTGAAGGTTCAAATAGAAGAAGATAAAAGAATTGAAGAAGAACTCAAAGAACAACTAGAAGAAAGAGACAAGATCATTGGAAATTTGGAAGCAGCGATTGTCACATTGAGAAATGATCTTCAAAAGAAAAATATGCAAAACAACTCAAAAGTTTTGGATAACATTATCAGCAGTCAAAATCCTCATCATGACAAGTTTGGAATTTCATACAATCATATAGAAAAGGGATCAAGCTCCAAAGCAACAGAACAAGAAACATATCCAAAAAATTATGCAGAAACAATCAAAGGGGATAGGAAGATTACAGGGACACTCCTCCACTAAGAAGATTCATATTTCAGAATCAATGACCGACAGAAATAAATAGACCTCAGGAGGAAGAAGGATTCATAAGAGTAACTCCTTTCAGAATATATTCAACTCCTAGGTATCAAACTATATTTTTTGTTTTATGTTATGCATGCAATAATTTTGGATATAAAGTTGTAAATTGCAAAGATAATAGCAGGAACATAAACAACTTTGAAATTCATACACAAAATGGTTATCCAATAAGGCCTAGTGAAACATAGAGAAGAAGCTACAATAGGTTTGAATCATTGAGCACTGAAGTGGAATGCTACAAGTGCAACAACTTCGGACACATGGCCAAATATTGTAGAATGATAGTTCCTCCCAAAGAACCACAACAGAAAAACAACAGTCACAGATAAGAACCTCAGAAGAAAACTTGGATAAGAAAGAAGAATCAATACAGAAATGAAGAATGCACACTCACTCTACAAGCTAAGCATAAGAAACGTGGTTGGTATGTTGATAGTGGTTGTTCAAAACACATGAAAGGTGATAAAGACAATTTTCTTACATTAAGAAAGGAAAGATATGGATCAGTCTCTTTCGGAAATGATGATTCAACTAAGATCATTAGAAAATACACAATCATAATTGGAAACAAGAACACCAAGGAAGAAAATGTTCTAGTAGAAGATATGAAACATAATCTTCTAAGTGTAATTCAAATGTGTGAACAAGGTCATAAAATTAATTTCGATTCACAGAAGTGCAAGATAAGAAAAGAAGGTGCAAAAAAATTGATTGCAGCAACTACAAGAACTTCAAGCAACATATATGTATTAAGTGAAATTGGAAATGAAAAGTGTTTTCTAGGAAAGGAAATGAAAAGTGTTTTTTTGAAGTGTGGCTATGGCACAGAAGAATGGGTCACATAAACTTTCATAATCTTGTCAAAGTCAGTAGAAAGGAAGCAGTTAGAGAAATTCCCCAAATCATGAAACCAACCAACACTTTATGCAAGCACTGTCAACAAGGAAATCAAGCAAAGACCAGGTTCAAATCAAAGGAATATTCAACAACAATACCACTGGAAATTGTGCATATTGATCTAGTTGGACCAACTACAAGAAAGGGTTTAAAAGGTGATAAATACTTTATGTTATTAGTTGATGATTATACAATAATGACTGCAGTTTTCTTTCTCAGTAATAAGTCAGAAGATTTTGAAAAATTCAAGGTCTACAAGGAAATGGTTGAAAATGAAACGGACTCAAAAATCAAATGTTTGAGATCTGATAATGGAGGAGAGTTCAGTTCAAAGGAATTTATGGACTTCTACAACAAGAATGGAATAAAAAGGAAATTCTTCGTTGCTAGGACACCTCAACAGAATGGAGTTGTTGAAAGAAAGAACGGGACAATATAGGAAATGGCTCGAACAATTCTAATGGATTCTAGATTGATAGATATTTTGTGGACACGTGCAGTGCATACATCAGTTCACATTCAAAACATATTAATTCTTAGAAACAACAATAACGAAACTCCCTACGAGCTATGGAAAGGAAGACCAACAAATGTGAAGCACTTCAGAGTATTTGGAAGCAAATGATACATCAAAAGAGAAGTTGGAAAAATGAGAAAGTTTGAATATCGTGTGGACAAATAAGTACTTGTTGGTTAATCAAGTACAAGGAAAGCATACAAATGTTACAATCTGAGGTTGAACAAAGTTGTGGAAAACATCAATGTAACAATTGATGAAACAGGTGGACGAGAATCAACGGAAGAAGAAAATGAATCAGTGGAACAACTTTATGAAGAAGAAGAAGCAAAATATGAAGAAGAAGGAGAAGGAGAAGATGAAGAAGATCATACAAAAGTATAAGAGAAGGTTTAGAAAGTGCCTCCAAGGACACCTAGAAAACAAGTATAGAAGAATCATCCTTCAGATCAGATTATCGGAAACAAAGATGCAGGAGTTGAGACTAGAAGAAGAATTTGTTCACCAGAACAAATGCACCTAGTACTCTCATCTACGATTGAACCAAACAATTTTGAAGAGGCCAGCAAGGATGAATTTTGGAACAAGGCCATGAATGAAGAATTGGATCAAATAGAGAATAATGACACTTCGGAATTGGTTCCAAGACCAAGGAATAAAAATGTGATTGACACAAAGTGGGTTTTCATAAATAAATTGAATGAAGATGGACATGTTACAAGTAACAAAGCTATATTGGTATATAAAGGATATGCACAGGTTGAAGGAATTGACCTTGAAGAGACATTTGCCCCAGTTGCCAGAATGGAAGCAATCTGATTGATTTTATCTTATGCATGCTCCAAAAATATTAAAGTGTATCAGATGGACGTGAAATCATCTTTTCTGGATGGGGAACTTGAAGAATAAGTATACATTGAACAACCAGAAGGATTTTAGTTGTCAGAGAACGTAGATTATGTGTGTAAATTGAAGAAGGACTTGTATGTTCTAAAACATTCTCCTAGAGCATGGTACTTTAGACTGGATAAATATATACAGTAGGCAGGTTTCAAAAAAGGAAGTGCAGACAACAACCTATACATCAAGGTAATTCAATATATTATTTTTTTAATTGAAGTTTATGTTGATGATATTATTTTTGGAAGTAATGATGACAGGTTAAGCCAACAATTTGCAAAGGATACACAGAATGAATTTGAAATGTCATTATTCAGAGAACTATCCTTCTTTCTCGGTCTTCAAATACATCAAAGTAACCAAGGAATTTTTATTTCTCAAACTAAGTATATCGGAGAAATTCTAAATAGGTTCGGAATGGAAGATTGCAAACCAGTTACCACTCCTATGAAAACCAGTTGCAAGTTGAGCAAAGATGATGATTCAAAGTCTACAGACCAGAGGTAATACATATCGATGATTGGTAGCTTACTATATGTGACAACATCCAAACAAGATCTAATGCAGGAAGTTGGACAGGTGACATGATTTCAAGCAGCACCAAAGGAATCACATGTCTTAGCAGTGAACAGGATTTTCAGATATCTCAAAGGAACATAAGAGTTTGGATTATGGTATCCAAAAGGAAAATATCTATCACGTATTGCCTACATCGATGCAGATCAGTTAGGTTGCATTGATGACCGACGAATCATCAGTGGAGCAACGTTCTACTTGGGTGAGTGTTTAATATCTTGTATAAGAAAGAAACAATCATCAGTATCTTTATCTATAGTTGAAGCAGAATATATTGTAGCAGTATGATGTTGTACAAAGGTTCTATGGATGAAAAAAACTTTGACAGATATACACTTTGAGTATGATGATCTATTTCCAATCTATTGTGATAATACAAGTGACATCAGTATCTCAAAGAACTCGGTGATGAACTCCAAGATGAAGCACATTCCAATCAAGTATCACTTTCTATGGGAAAAGGTTGTAGAGAAGAACATCACAGTTGAATATCTGGGTACAAAAGAACAAGTGGCAGACATATTTACAAAATCACCTCCAAGGGAATCCTTTGAGTATCTTCACTAGAGAATCAAAGTAATTTCTACTCCAAAATGAATTCTTTTGAATGCTTATCTTATATGTTTTAGATTTACATAAGGAAACACCATAAAGAGGACAATTCAGGTTGGGAGATCAGTTTCAAGAAGAGTTCAGTCAAGGGTAGCATCCCCAGATGGAATGATACATTTTCCATTGATGACAAAAGGGGATAGATTTATCATATGAAAAGGTAAATGCTTGGAGAAAGAGAACAGAGGCAGGGTTCCAGGGGGAGTGATGGTCACAAGGGGAGCATGAGTGATATGAATTCAATATTGCATAAGAGTTTTTCCATCAATTCCAAAGGGGGAGATTGTTGATTAATTGGGTTGGTTTTCATTGATGTCAACCCTTGAAGAAAGACGGGTAGCAGATTCTGGTAGCACAAAGGTATGGGTAATGGACCCAAGTTTGTTTGATGGATAATGGTACGAGTTTTTATATATTTGAATGTAATACTATTATATATGGATAATACATGTCATTCCATTTCCGGTGGTATGTGGAACATCACATAACTCCTCATGGTTAGAGATTTATGGCCATGTGAAATTGGAAAACCCTCATGAGTCATCTAGAAACCCCAAAAGGAAAAAGTAGTCAAAGTGGTTGAAAAGAAGAAATTATTTAAATAATAAAGTGAAGTGATGAGTGTACTATAAGTCAAAGTGGATGAAAAATAAATTATTTAAATAATAAAGTTAGTGGAGAATTTACTAATTATGGAAAGTGGTTAAGTTAAGTAGACAAGTGGTTAGAAGTGGGTTAACCCTAAAATAAGGAAAGTGGGTTAAGATGGTTACAAGGTAACCCCTTGAGGAAGATACATGAAAGTATAAATAAGAGGCAAGGGTTTCTCATTTTATCACACTTGAGCATATTGAATATCTACAAGTGACTGAGGTAACCAAAGGATATCTAAGGCGAATTTCAGAGGGAAGGTGAAGTAAACAAGGTCAAAATTCAAGGGAGGATAAAGTCTTTTGATGATGCTTTCTAAGGTATGTTATTTACAGGTCATCTCATCACTTTCTCCATAACTTTTTTTCCACAATGATTCAGACAATGAAAACTGGAGGTCATCGAGAAAACATATCCAAGTAATTGTGATAAATATTTCATCTTGTGAGTTGTTGTATTTTTGGAGTTACACGTCGTGGAAAATAGGGTTTATGGTCAGTACTGAAACTAGTCTAAAACAGGTGTTTCAGGTAAAAACGTCATAAATTCTTCATAACATATCCAAATTCAGTAAGAACAAATTTATTGGTTAGATTACAGTCTCTAGTATTATTTGTACAATTTTTAGATCCAGATAATAAATATTCCATGTGTGGCACGCTCTACAAGTTATCTCTCTAGAATAAACCAGAATTCAACAAGGTATGCCATTTTTGTTATAACTCCTTTTCTGGGAGGTTCCAAGCAGTGAAACCTAGAGGAATTGCAGACAAGACAATGAAGAACATTGTGTACTATTTTTATATCTTTATTCATTACATGTATATATTTATGATTATTTCAAGTTAGGGTTGTTGACTAATCCAAAATTAGTCATGTGAGACTAAAGTAAAGTTTGATGAAAATGCTAGTCTCTTGTTGTTAAATTTAAGGAAGTTTTTCATGTATGTGATCATATACACCAGGTCTGTTACAGAGTTACAAATAATATTTGGATGATGAAATTGATAATGGATTTTGGTTGAA
>ML815216.1:5912-22433 GCA_009831015.1 Picea engelmannii | reverse complement strand
CTCAACGGAACTTAGGGACGAAGGTTACTCTCCTTCTCCAAATAAAGAAATAGATAAGGACGAAGGTTACTCTCCTTCTCCTAGTTCAATATCTATTTTCCGTGATCATAACTCACTATTCCTCTTTCAGTCCTTCGTCGGACCCGAGAGTTTCCTCTCTCGTCTTTGCATTTTTCCCGCAAGTCTTCCTCTACCCACCACACTTCCTTTATTGCCTTCCTTAGCAAGGTTGTGTGTGTCTTGAATTCCCAGTTCATGGTCAGGTCTGGAAGTCTTACGGATGGGCAATCTTCCCCATCCCCTCATTAACTCTTGAGGAGGTATTCCCACCTACCATCTCGACTATAATTCATTCTTGGGTCAGAGGGTTGTTCTGATCTAAGAAATTAATTCCAACATGGTACTGGTTTGGTGGAGGTTAACGAAACCATTCTGGGTCCCCTCCACCACCTTTCATAGCATTCGTGGTTTTCTCTTATCACGTCCCCTCTTTCAGTAGTCATGCAGCACATAACCATTTTCTATTAAAATAACAGAATTTACATTCATCGACCTTTTGTACAAAGGTCCATTGAATAAAAAATTCACACTTTTAGGTTTTCCATAGTTCCTTGGCCAATATAGTTATATTTACAAATTGGGGGAAACAAGGTGTTACAATTCCCTTCCCCCTAAAGGAACACCATCCTTGATGTTCTATCTGTCAACATGACGTGTATGTATAGGAGTAAACAAAATCGGATATGTTTGTCTCATGGCATATTCCATTTCCCACGTAGCCTCATCTGGGCCAAAGTGTTTCCACTGCACCTTGACCCGTGCAATGGTTTGGTTCCAGAGTGAGGTTTCCTTCCTGTCTAATATGCATTGGGGTTCTGGCAAGAATTCTCCCTCTGCCTCCACCTAGATCATAGACTAGTCAATTATATGATTAACATCATGTACATATTTCTTCAATAATGAATCATGAAAACAATTATGTGCCTTTATAGTGGCACAAAGTGATAGCCTATAGGCTACAGGTCCCACTCTATATAAGACTTCAAAGGGTCCACAATATCAAGGTGCCAATTTGGCATAGGCTCCCATTCTCAGGGAACTCTTCCTGGGTCTAACTCTGAGATAGACATTGTCTCTAGTCTTGAACTCTCTAGGAGTTCTCTTTCTGTCGACGTAACTTTTCTGTCTATCCTGAGTAATCTTCAGATTTTTTTTTATCTGAACCACTTTCTGTTCCATTTCTTTCAGTATGTCGGGTCCGATTGTAATTTTTTACACTGGGTTACTCCATCTTATTGGAATCTTTCATTGTCTACCATAGAGGGTTTCAAAAGGGCTCATCTTCAAGGATTATTGATAACCGTTGTTGTAGGCAAACTCTACCAATGGTAGGTAGTCTTCCCACTTCTAGGTTGATGCATTACATGCATCCTTAGCATTTACTCTACTATTTGGTTCACTCTTTCTGTCTGTCCATCATTTTGAGGGTGATAAGCCATGATGAACAACAATTTTGTATCAAAACCAGCCATTAGGGATTTCCAAAATCTTGAAGTGAATTTGATATATCGGACAGATACAATTTCCTTGGGCATGCCATGCAGTCTAAATATCTCATTCATGAATATGTTGGCAATATCTATGGCCTTGCAAGTTGATTTGACAGGATCGAAATGAGCAGACTTACTCATTTTTTCCACCACAACCATGATGGCATCATTTTTCTTGGTCGACTTTGGTAATACAGTGATGAAGTCCATGGATATGGTTTCCCATTTCCATTTTGGGATCGGTAGGGGCTATAACAATCCTGCTGGATGTCGGTATTCTACCTTAACTTGTTGGCATTCTAGGCACTTAGCTAAATAGTTATCTATGTCTTTCTTCAATCCAGGCCAATAGAATTGTTTCCTAGTGGTCGTGATCATTTTTGGATATCCTGAGTGGTCGGTATATGGTCTCTTATGTAGTTCATCCATTATGAACCTCTTCAAGTCGTCATAATTTGGAACATACAATCTATTTATGTAAGTCATCGGGCCTTCTTCGAGCATCTGGTAGCCTTCATATTTTATCCCTGTAGGCTCTTTCCTTAAGTATGAGGTCACGGTCTTGAAGAATACATCTGTTTCTTGTGCATTCCTGACTCTTTTCCTAGAATCTGTTTCACAGGGGCTTACCAGTGCCAGATGAATTGCTTTTATACTTTTTCTAAGGGCATCGACCACCCTATTTTACTTTCCTTTGATGTGCTTGATTTCAAGATCAAACTCACTAAGGAGATCCATCCACATAGCTTTCCTGTCATTGAGTTTTGGTTGATCAAAAAGGTGTCTCAATCCATAGTGTTCTATCATAAGCACAAATTTCCTAGCCAAGAGGTAGTGCCTCCACATTTTTAAAGCATGTACTATGGAAGCCAACTCTAGGTCATGGGTCACATAATTGATCTCATGCTCATTTAATTTCCTGGACGCGTAGAAAATTACATGTCCCTCTTGCATAAGGACTCCTATGAGTCCTTCCTTGTAGGCATCTATACACACAAGGAAATCATTATCTGGGTCTTCAATCTTTAGCACGGGTACATGGGTCAGGAGGTATTTTAGTTCCTGAAATCTTTCTTCACATTTTGATGTCCAAATGAATTTAATCCCCTTTTTCTGAAGGGCAGTGATTGGAAAACCAATCTTGGAAAACCCTTTTATGAACCTTCCATAGTATCCTGCTAAGCCCATGAAGGAACTAATATCGGATACATCCTTCGGGGTAGGACATTCCATAATAGATCTGATATTGCCGAGGTCTACTACCACCCCTTCCTTAGATATGACATGGCCTAAGTAATGGACTTTCTTCTGAAAGAAATCACACTTGCTAAACTTAGTGTAGATTTGATGCTCTCTTAGTAATTGAAGTACGAGTCTAAGATGTTCTTCATTATCCTCCCTATTCTTGGAGTAGATTAGGATATCATCAATGAAAACCAATACAAATTTTTCTAGGAATTTGTTGAGTACATTATTCATCAAGCACATAAAAGTGGTGGGGGCATTGGTTAACCCAAATGGCACCACCACGAATTCATAGTGACCATACCTCGTCCTGAAGGTTGTTTTGTGGATGTCTTCATCCTTAATCCAGACTTGGTGGTATCCAGACCTTAAGTCGATCTTCGAGAAGATGGAAGCACCTCCCAATTGGTCGAACATGTCATCAATTCTTGGTAAGTGGTACTTGCTCTTTATTGTTGTCTTATTGAGTTGTTTGTAATCTATGCATAGTCGGAGTGTGCCATCTTTCTTTTTCACAAACAAGATGGGTGCTCCCCAGGGAGATACACTGGGTCGGACGTATCCTTTGTCCATCATCTCCTTTAGTTGTAGATTGAGCTCAACCAGCTCTGGTGTGCTCATTCTATATGGTGTTCTAGATGTTGGTACCTCTCTTGGTGTAATTTCTATCAAGAATTTGATATCCCTTCTCGTAGGTAGACCCGGTATCTCTTCTGGGAACACGTCCTTGTATTCTCTTAATATGGGGTGGTCCCCTAGTTTTTGTTTGTCATTCTCAATAGATTCCAGTACCTGTATGGCATATAAGGAACACCCCTTTTTGCAATACTTTTTAAATTGAAGGGATGATATTTGTCTCACTGAAACAGTGTTCCGAATCCCTTGGAGGGTTGTTTTTCTCCCTTCTTCATTTACACATTCTAAATTTTTATGATAACAGTCCAATTTAGTTTTATAAGAATCCAACTAATCCATACCAATCAACAATTCATAAGATCCCAGGGGAAGTATGTTAAGGGTCGCTCGGGTGGGTAATCCACCCATGATGAATTGACAGGCTGGTATGACCTCTGCCACCTTTCTTTTGGTCCCAGTGGCTAATCGCACCAACCACGGTTTAACATGTCTAATTGGTTACATTTTACACTTATCAACAGTCTGAGGGGCCACATAACTCAAATTAGAACCTGGGTCAATTAAAATAGAAACTATATGGTTGGTGATCATACCTTCTAGCTCCACTATTGAAGCTTGGTGGTTGGATTGATTATTGTCCAAGGCTGCATAGATTCGTGGCATGCTCCTAGCCATATCATTGATGGTGGTAGCTTCTTGGATATTGTAGACTCTCTTACTGTTTTGTTGTCTGTGTGGGAAGTTCCTCAATCGATGATCTTCTCCACAACCCCAGCATTTTAAGGGTTCCTTATTTAGGTTATCAGTCTTTTCTGGGACTGTCTTAAAAGGTTTATTTCCACTTTGAGAGGGGAAATTTTTTTGATATACACTTCTAGTAGGGAGGATCCTTCTAGAATTTTTTCCATAGTTCTTAAATCTTGAGGATTTAAACCCCTTCTTCGGAATCCCGAACTACTCCTCTTCTTCCAGTCCTCATGAGGTCTTGTCTTACTCCCAAACTGTTCATAACAATACCTCACCTTCCAGATAGTTTCTTCTACGGTCTTTGGTTCGTCAAACTCAATCCTATCCTAGTAGTTCTGAGGTAACCCACTAATGAATCGCTGCATTTTTACTTTTTCATATTTTATGTAGGGTACATACCTCAGTAGTTCAAGGAATTTATTGACAAATTCATCTATGGTGAGCTGCCCCAGCCTAAGTTCATAGAATTCCTTAGTCTTCCCATCCATGTATTTCTCTGACAGATACTGTTTCCTGAAGTATTTCTCAAGCTATTTCCATGACCATTACTTCTCATGGAATCCTTTCACATTCATAAGGTCTTCCCACCAAATGGAATCCTTTCCATTCAGGTTAAAGATGGTTATTCGAGCCTTCAAGTTTTCAGAGTAATCATGGACTCTGAAGTACTTCTTTAAACCAAGCAGCCAAACTTCAGCCTCCTCTCCCTTCCTAATCTCTCCATCGAAAGAGGGTGGTTTGGATTTCTTGAATTCTTCAAGATCATGATTTTTGGAACGCTTCTGCTTCTTTCCTTTCCTTTGAGAATGTGAGATTTCTCTGCTACTAGAATATCCTTCAGATTTTCTAGGTTCCTTTCCAGAGGACTCTACCGATGAGTGTCCCCTGCCTCTAGATTGGGCCTTCTTCGAGGCGCTTCTCCTAGTGTGGTCACTTATGGAGTTATGTTTTCTGATCTCAGGTGAACTTTGACTTCTCTTCTTATGTCGTCGGTCCACATGAATGGTTGCGGGTTCATGCTATAGTTTCCTCTATATGGCCGACAAGATCTGTAGCAAGACTGCATTCATTTATGTTTGTTTTTCTTGCTCCTTTATCAATCTCTCATTGTCAGACTTGCAAATCTGTAATTTGGCCCTGAGGATCCTTACATTTTCATCCATATCTGGAGGGATTTTCACCACCCTCCTTTCGTCAGATTCTTCGTCTCTATTGTGGGAGCCATCCCCCACTTCATGACACATCACCATACTTTAGTATTGAAGTTTTCCCGTGATTTACTGACTGCTCGAGTGTTGAAAAAAAACACTTATTTTTAGCTAACAGTCTATTAGTTCATGAACAATACACGGTTCAATTTCTTAAATGCACACACACTATAGAAATTGTCATTCTTTTCTTTAATAACATTTTTAACCAAACTTTTTAAGAAAGAGGTAAGGTAGAGTGTCACTCTTTTAAAAGTAATCCAAATAGAGTTTTTAAGGGACTCATCCATGAGCCCAAGAAGGCCAAGTGTTGTAACCATGCTCTGATACCAATTTGTAACACACCCACAATGGGGCGAAAAAAAAAATAAAAAAATTGTCCTCCTCATAGGAACAGATCCTTTCCTTCTACGATTCCTAATTTGGGAAGATCAAGACTCATCTCAACCCTTTGGTCAAGGTTCTCTGATTCTCTAAGTCAAACAAGACTTAGAGACCTTGATAGTCTCACCTCTTAATCAAACACAGGCCCTTCCGACTTCGAGTGCAGGTCTTATGATACCCGCAACCTTCTCCTTCGCACTTCAGTGAAGTCTCGGAGTTGGTGTTAAACCCTTTTCTCTTGGCCCCTCCTTGGATGTGACCTTTGGTGATGACCTCACGCAAACACACAATTGTGGGCGCGGCCAAAGGAGGTTTGAAACCAAACTATGTTTCGGCCCGCAATTCTCCTCGAGCCTCCACGTATCCTTTCTCCAAAGTAGGGGTTTGGATTGTGGCCCGCCCTCAACTTTTTAAATTTTGTGCACCTCCAGTCCCCGCAATGCTATGGGACCGTTGATCTCCCGATATTGACGGTATTGTCTGAGCTGACAGTTCAGAACTACCCTTTTCAAATCCATGAACCAGATCCGCCCCTACTAAATCCACGAATGTGATATCCTTCGTGATTCCAGAATTCATACTTTTCAAATATCAAACCCTTCTTTCCTCCATACATCAATCTTCCGAAGTTGATGATCTGCAGACACCTGTCCTCCTAAATCAATGGCCTTGCTTCTACTTCGGGTGTTTGATATTTCAACTAGATCAACGATCTGGTGGCCCTCTTCTCGATCAACGGTCGAGATCTACTTCAGGTCTCCGGACTTTTGAGATCTCAAATATCAAACTTCACCCTTTTTTCCAATGGCTTTTATCCGAAGGCTATAATCCACTGACGTGTGTCCACTTGATCTAATGATCAAGGATTACTTCAAGTCTTTACCCAGATTCCATAGATTTTTGCCACCTGTGCTCTGGATTTGATGATCGAGGATTGATTCAGGTCTTTACTCAGAGTTCATAGATATACACCACGTCTCCTCTAGATCTGACGACTATGAATTACTTTGGGACTTTACCTGGAGTCCACATATTCACGCCACGTCCCTTCTTAATATAAAGGCTATGAATTACTTCAGGACTTTATCCGGAATCCACAGATTCATGCCATGTCCCTTCTTAATCTGATGTCTATGAATTACTTCGACACTTTATCCAGAGTCCATAGATTCACGCCACGTCCCTTCTTAATCTAACAACTATGAATTACTTCGGGACTTTATCCGGAGTCCAAAGATTTGCACCATGTCCCTTATTAATTTGATGGCTATGAATTACTTTGGGACTTTATCCGGAGTCCACAGATTCATGCCACGTCCCTTTTGGATCAAACGGTCCAGATTCACTTCGGACGATCTGACACTGGAGATGTACTTCGGACGATCTGACAACTGATATCTACTTCGAACGATCTGACGATTGAGATTTTCTTCGACTCTCTGGCTCTTCGCACTTTGGGACTCTCAAATCTCAATTGAAAACTCTCGAATAGATTTCCTGAAGCTGTTGATATGTTGAATTGTATTTGCTGGCGATCAACAGTTAGGAGCCTACTTTGGGTGATCTGACGACTGAGATTTACTTCGGCTCTCCGGACTTTAGGAGTCTCAGATCTCAACTGAAAACTCTCGCATAGATTTCCTCGGAGTCCACGATCTGTCGCCACGTGTCCCTCTGGATCTAAAGGTCCAGATTCACTTAAAGTCTTTAGGGTTTGGGAATCTCAACTTTCAACTGAAAAGCCTTGAACATATTCCTCTGGATTCTGTGATTCGTCACCACGTATCCCTATGGATCTGGTGGTCCAGATTCACCTCCTAGAGATGGGCGGCCTCAAATTACTTCGAGACTTCAGAACTTTGGTAAGTTCCCTTCTCCTGCATGTGCCAAGTGCTAAGGTTTGTGCACCTTTCTTAGATTAGATGATTTTTGATCCTTGGCGTTGTGATCCAACGGCCACTGTCGCTCCTCCTCCTAAGCTTCTGACTTACTCCGGCTTAGAATATTTTCTAAGTTCTTGAAGGATTCGACCTTTTCTCCTCCTATGGGCCCGTCTGCTGGATTTCGTCTACACTCCTACAAATGCTATCTCTTTTGAGCTTGATCTCCTTGAAGATTTCTCCATCCCACATGCTCCTTGAGTTTCAAGGATCACGTCAAACATAGATCGAAGGTCAACGATGATCGATGGTTCACAGAAATTGCGGGGCCCCAACATGTGTACTCCTTACCAGAGAGTTCGACCTCCACAATATACAAAGTGCTCGCTCGATTATAGTCTTACCAGGATCGTTGATCTTCCATCCTATCGAGATCAATGGCAAGGGTGAACTGTGGGTCGTGAAGTAGCATGTCCACTATTTTCACCTTCGTGCTCCGCAGTGATTCCCCACCCTCAATCCTTGTTCATATATCGATTGTTCATAGCAATTGCGAGGTTCAACTTGACTATTGTGCAATTTGACATCTCGCAACCTCGAGCTCCAAGGTTCCTAGACCCAGGTCACATGGATCTTCATATAACTCATGGGCTATAATCCTCACTCTTAGTGGGGTTTTTGGTTAAGGGAATAGGCGCAAGTTCAAAGTCTCCTAGACTACTGGTCTGAAGGGAACACCTTCCCAACTCATAGAGCTTTAAGCTCTGAATCAAGGCAAAGTAACTTGTGAGGCTACCAAATGGTAGATATGCCCAAAGGCTTGATCCAACTCTGGAACGGTGATGTAATTTCCTGGGGAAAGCGCCTTTGAGTGATTAAACTGGGCGTATGGAAGATCAAGTAGAAATAACAAACGCATACTCATAACTTAATCATTTTAATACAGAGAAAGAACCCTTTATAGACATGTAAATACTCGCATGCATCCATTATTTATAATTCAAAGAATAAGGCAAGAAAACACTTATTAGAACCATAGAGTGTGATGCTACTGCTGAAAGGGGTGTGCGTTTCCACCCAAACATAGGCTCAGTCACTCCCAATGGATTTATCACTGGCCACCCCCGAGCTTAAGCCATGATGATTTGAGATTCAATCTCTTAATTCCAGCTCAATAGAAGTTATGGACGAAGGTTACTCTCCTTCTCCCAATACAAAAATAGATAAGGATGAAGGTTACTCTCCTTCTTCTGGTTCAATCTCTATTTTTCGTGATCAGAACTCACTATTCTTGTTTCAGTCCTTCCTTAGACCTGAGAGTTTCTGCTCTCATCTCTGCATTTTTTCCCACAAGTATTCCTCTGTCCACCACACTTCCTTTCTTTCCTTCCTCGGCAAGGTTGTGTGTGGCTCGAATTCCCAGTCCATGGTCAAGTCTAGAAGCCTTACGGATGGGTAGTTTTCCCCATCCCCTCACTAACTCTTGAGGAGGTCTTCCCACCTACCATCCCGACTATAATTCATTCTTGGGTCAAAGGGTTGTTCTGATCTGAGCAATTAATTCCAACATGGTACTGGTTCGGTGGAGGTTAACGCAACCATTCCGGGTCCCCTCCACCACTTTTCATAGCATTCGTGGTTTTCTCTTAGCACATCCCCTCTTTTAGTAGTTATGCAACACGTAACCATTTTCTATTAAAATAATATAATTTACATTCATCGACCTTTTGTACAAAGGTCCATTAAATCAAACATTCACACTTTTAGGTTTGCCATAGTTCCTTGGCCAATATAGTTATATTTACATACTGGGGGAAACAGGGTCTGACAATAGGAGAGAGAGGGAGAGAGAGAGATAGAAGGGTAGAGAGGAATGGAGAGATATAGAGAGATAGATTGGTAGGGATGAATACATATATAGAGGGAGATGGGGAGGGGGAGAGAGAGACATGAAGGGAGAGATAAAGGTAAAGAGAGAGAGAGATGGGGGGAGAGAGTGTGTGTAGTGAGAGAGGTATATGGGGAGAGGGTGATAAAGATATACACACACACACACACACACACACAGTGGAGGGAGAGAGATAGGGGATGGGGTAGAGAAAGAGAGAGAAGGGGGGAGAGTGAGAGAGAGAGAGAGAGAGAGTGAGAGAGGAAAGGGTAGAGAGAGAGAGGTGAGGAGGGATAGAGAGAGRGAAAGAGGGAGAGGGGAAAGAGAGAGAGGAAGGGAGAGAGAGGGGKAGAGAGAGAGATTAAGAGATAGAGAAGGAGAGAGAGAGGGGAAGGGAGAGATAGGTGGGTGGGGTGAGAAGGGGAGAGGGGAGAGAGGGAGAGACAAATAAAGGAAGTGGGGAGAGATAGAGTGAAGGAGAGATGGAGGGAGAGTGAGAGAGGGTGGGGAGGGGGGAGGATAGGGAGAGGGAGAGGGAGAGAGAGGGAGAGAAAAAGAGGGAGAAAGACAGAGAGGAGGGGTGGGGGGCGAGAGAGAGAGAGGGGGGTAGAGATAGGGAGAGAGGGAGAGAGAGAGATAGAAAAATAAGGAGTTGGAGAGAGAGAGAGAAGTGGGGGAGAGAGAGGGGGTATCAGAGAAGAGAGAGAGAGAGAGAGAGAGAGAAAGAGAGTGAGTGAGGGGTGTAGAGAGGGAGAGAGTGGGGTAGATATGGAGAGTAAAAGAGAGAGATAGAGAGAATTGGAACCCTAAGGTTTTGGCAATACCACATGTGCACCACATAAAATATTGTGTGTGCCTAAGAGTTTGCACCACGTTATTGCAAGTTTCATTTCTTGCACCAACCATTGATATACTGTGTGTGCCAACAAGTTTTGTACTGGACAAAAAGAACTAAAGAGATCACATGCATGCCAATCCTTGAATATCTTCAGTAATCATTCTAACCATTTTTGTAACAACCTGACTAGTCATGGTCAAAGTGGTAGGTGACATGGAAAGGTTGTTATGATTACCACACTCTAATATACCTAAGAGGAATGCATGCGGAAATGTAGGGATGAAGTTTTTGTTTAACTAGCATTTCATTACTATGTTAGCTATAGATGAGTTAGAGTTTCGGTTAAGCATTATATCAATTATTGTTATGTTTTCGATGTTATGTGAATATAAGAGAGAAAATATATCGAGGTCTAAGGGAATTGTTGGTGTTTTTTTTCATTATGAATGCACCATGAGTGGGATATCGTCCCTTGTGTATTGAAATCTATCTGAATTATGTTAAGATTAATGAATGAAGCATTAATCACCTTTTCCTCTATATATCATGCTCGCTAGTCTGAATGCAAGTTTGTTATGCAGTATTTTTCATAGCACTTATATTAATGTTATGAATGAACATGAAATGAATGCATGTCTCTGAGTTGGATGTTTCATGTCTCTATTGTCCTACGATTTTCTTGAAACATATGGTCTATATTTTTCTAATGGCCTGAGTGAGTACTTATTTATTCCTTGAGTATTTAATATTCCAGTGCCTACGGTGTATTTGTTGGTAAACATTTTTGAGCCTTGGGTCTAAAACCATGAGCCAAAAAAAATTTCCATTATCGAGACCTGATGGTTTTGTGATACATGTTGACGGAAGGACGTGACATGGAAACCCTACAATATGTATATTTTAACCTTGCACAATTAATTATTGCAAATAGATTCTTAATAAAATCATAAAAGATACAATGGAACACAAACACACATTACACAAACATTAAACTTACCTTGAAAACCCAAATCGAGAAAAATAGCAACTTGTTTAGAGTGGCACCTCTAATCTTCTATTCATCATTATTATTCATTGTTTACAATAATATATATATATATATATATATATATATATATGATATTGCAACATATAAAGCCCCTAATCCATTGACCTGGATTAGTCAAAAAAAATAATTCGTTAACTTGAATTAGAAATCCATCGACGGAACCCATGTGTCGAAAAATAAATAAAAACAAACACAAAAAATACCAAAAACAAAAACCGACAGTGTTGTCGACTTGTTACTCATTGCAACTTCACTTATTTTAATTCAATATTTTGATAAGTGAGAGGAAAAACATATCTGACAGTGTTGTCACTCAATCCCCCTCTGAACCCCTCATGCACCTGATGCAACGTACACAATAGTTCTAGTCATGAAAAGAATATAATACATACCCAACATTCTTCCACTTGTTGTTTCTTTGCATACAGGGGGTTATAGGGTTACATAGTCAACAATCTAGGGCAACAATGCCTATAGATCCTCTACACTGAGAGAATTCTTAGTGATCATATATTTTGTTAATGAATCTGCAACATTCTTCAAATTTTCCACCTTCATTAGCAACACCTTCGTTTCTTCAACCATTGCTCTCATAAATGGATACTGAAAGTCAATATGCTTTGTATTTGAACAATAAGTCCAATTCTTCGTCGGAAACATTACACTATGACAGTCACAATCTATCCTTACAACTTTTTGTACCAAGCCAATACCTAAAAACAATATTTGTAACCATATTACTTCCTTTCTTGCATGAGTGGTTTTCATGTGTTCAACTTCTGTAGTTGAGAATGCCACTATAGACTGCATTTTGCTCATCCAATTGATTTCTCCTCCAAACAAGTTAAACACATATCCTCTTGTATATCTTCTACAATCTAGGTCTACATCCCGTTCTGCATCAACAAATCCATGTATGTCCAACAATTTGTCCACTCCTAGTCTTTTTTGGTAGCCCAATCCATAATTAGTAGTGCCACACAAATATCTTTTGATTATCTTCTGTTTGGTGAGATCTCTCTTGAGAAAGACATTATACTTGTTGATGAATCTATATTGAAAAAACTTTGTTGAGTTTTCTCTCCAAGAAGGTTTCCCAAGATAAATCTTGTATATATTGTGGATATCTTTCTTTCAATGATCCTTATGCATGCAAAAATGCTTAAGCTAAATTTTAATACATTTGACATGTACCAACTATTTACAGTGTACTTCTAACTTCAACTTCACTAAATCACCTCTTATATACAAAGGCATCTTGGACTTCTTATGCATTACTTTACATTTCAGCTATCAACGATTCGAATGGCAAAGTTAAAGTAGAAGTTTTGAACTCATTCCATATGTGTGGCTAAGCTAAAGTGAAAACACTTTTTATTCTATTTTTGTCTCTTTCACATTTAAATATGTTATTTTATTTTATTTTCAAATTTAAATAAATACAATTTGATAGAAAACCATAATTATTATATAACACTATCATAAACCGTTTTTTAAGTTTCGCTTAACAAAGATTTTCCATGCAAAACTAAATTGAAAGTTTTGAAATCCTTCTTTGGGTTGAGTAAAAATGAGTATGATAATATGTTTTAGTTATTGAGCCAAGCCACCTACTTGCTCATTTGAAAAATATCCTCGTAGTGTGTGGCTCGTTCTCTACCCGAGCGTTGGGTGTTAGGATGACATTACAAGGCACTTGTAACTTATTGTGGCTCGTTGTCTTTGAGCGTTTGGTGATGGATGACATTATTATAGTTTGAGCTTTAAATTTTATATAAAAATTGATATTATTTGTGATTGGTTTTCTTTCCCAAAATATATATTTTAAAATTATTATTAATTTTAATTTTATATAAGTTTTTGTGTTTTTTTTTCAAAATATTTATTTTAAAATTATTATCAATTTGAATTTTATATAAAAAAATTGCTTTGAAATTAAAATCTAAATTTTATTCAATCTTTCACAAATATTATTTGAAAAATATTTTTTTGTTTTCATTAAAAATATGTGTTTCTTCCTAGAGATCACAAAGGTATGTATACCTCTGTAGACTTTACAATCACGGGGAGGAAGGGGTCCTTTGTCTGATAAACAAGGAAGTTTCATACACCAATTTGGTGTCTAACTTGACCATGACCTTAAAAATAAATTATTATTATTATTATTATAACAATACAATGGTGTTAAAAATATAACCTTCTAATTTATTTTTATAGTTAAATTTGGATTTGTATTTCTTTCTCTTCTTTTCCACAAAAATGATTTCCAACTCTCTTTCTTTTAAATTATTGAAATTATTAGAGAACTAATCGACTAAATAATTATGTCCATATGATTTTTTATTTTATTTTTTAACTTTAATATCTTTTTTTCCAAAAAAATTCAAAAATTAATAAAAATTATAATGATAAATCATTCACAACTCTCAACTTCATGGTTATTTTGATTACTTTTTAAAATTTTAAATGCGATGATAATTCATTCACAATTATCAACTTCATGGTTTTATTGATTGCTTTTTAGATTTAAAAAATGCAATTGTATAAGTAGATTGTTAGTAAATCTTATTACTATACTTAAACACTAACTTCATGGTTTTCCTGATTACTTTTTAGATTTAAAAAATACAATTGTATAAGTAGATTGTCAGTAAATCTTATTACTATACTTAAACACTTATTAACATTTCATAATTTCAATATCATAGACCTTATTTTAGGAATAAAATGACCATGTAACATTCTATTCCTAAGCTTCATAATGGACATAGTTTCGAGGAGTCCTCTTATCTTCAAAGTACAATGTATGCAACTTGGAATTTTATAGATTAAGCTATTTTCTCATGGTCTCCATTGTAGTACGTTTCCTCTCATTACAAGTTGTATGATGCATTGCTTTACGATCTCTTGGCAATGACTTGCTATGATGCATTGTTTCCCAAGTTCTATGATGTGCTAAGCTAGAAATAGGTTTATTCTCCCAATTGTGGGAGGGACTTGTTTGATGCAGACCCTAGACCCTTGGGTCGAGATCCGCACAGGATTGTTCCAAATCTTCCCCTGAATATGATTGACTCTTTGATTTCCCCTCAGGGGATACTTCACACACACAAACAGGTGTATTCCACAGGTCCTTCTGAGTTATGCCTATGTGATCAAACACTAGCGTTAACTCCACAACTGACCAATAAATGTGATTGGGTTTTTCCCCTTTGGGATTTGGGATTTCGCAAATCCTGATGTCGAGCCCCTTGTCTCTTCAACCTCCGAAACCCGAAATGTCAACAGGGTTGACTCCTTCAATGCGTCGAACACACGCCTCTTGTTTCCACTTATTTCGACTTTTCAGGACTTGAGTGAACGACCAACACTCGTTCCTCCTTCCTTATGATTTTTCGGTTTTCGAAATTTTCCCCCCTTTGGCAAGATCGAAGGTCTTTCGGGATTTTCCCCGAAGCTTGACCATCCCTTTGACTTTCGTCGCACGTATGGGTGAAATCACGGAGGTGGGTTACACTTTCATGACAATCAGGTCTCCAAAATTCTGAAAAACATTTTTTTGGCCGAACTAATAATATTTTTCGGCCGAAAGATATTTTTTTCGGCCGAACTATTTTTCGGCCGAAACAATAAACGTCAAATCAAACGGTGCAATAACCGCCCCCTCGATTTGCGTGTACAAATTTGGTCGGCTGGATATTTTCTTTCCGGCAATCTTTTTCGGCCGAACAATTGTTCGGCTGAACTATTTTTCGGCCGAAAAATAGTTCGGCCGAACAATTGTTTGGTCGAACATTTGTTCAGCCGAACTATCTTTCAGCCAAAATATTGTTTATATATTAACGACACATCGATGGTGAAACGTTTTGGAAACTTTGTTGTCGTTGTCGTGAGGTGTTGTGTGCGGAGGTCGTCGGGAGGTCGTGAGCGCCGCGGGGTCGTCGAGGGGTCGTCGTTACATTTGTAACAGGTAAGTTTTTAAACACTTGATTTTATATAGGTTTTAAAATATTCTTTTTGAATGTAAATTTATGTATTTATGGACTGTGAGGGAGTTGTGGGTGCTCAGCCCTGTGGCCAAGCCGTGGGTACGCCCACGGCTTGGCCATAGGGCTGAGCACCCGCGGCCCCCTCACAGTCCAAAAATACAACAATTTAGTCATCGTTGCGTTTGCTATATAATTGATGTTATATATGTTTTAAACTGTTTGCTTGAAATCTAAATTGCTTTCATTTTGGACTGTGAGGGGGCCACGGGTGCTCAGCCCTGTGGCCAAGCCGTGGGTACACCCATGGCTTGGCCACAGGGCTATGCACCCGCGGCCCCCTCACAGTTCAAAAATACAACAATTTAGTCGTCGTTGCGTTTGCTATATAATTGATGTGATATATGTTTTAAACTATTTGTTTTAAAACTAAATTTTTGTTATTTTGGACTGTGAGGGGGTCGTGGGTACTCATCCCTGTGGCCAAGCCATGGGTACGCCCACGGCTTGGCCACAGGGCTGAGCGCCCGCGGCCCCCTCACAGTCCAAAAATACAACAATTTACTCGTCGTTGCGTTTGCTATATAATTGATGTGATATATGTTTTAAACTATTGGTTTTAAATCTAAATTGCTGTAATTTTGGACTGTGAGGGGGCCATGGGTGCTCAGCCATGTGGCCAAGCCGTGGGTACGCCCATGGCTTGGCCACAGGGCTGAGCACCCGTGACCCCCTCACAATAAAAAAATACAACAATTTATTCGTCGTTGTGTTTGCTATATAATTGATGTGATATATGTTTTAAACTATTTGTTTTAAATCTAAATTGTTGTAATTTTGGACTATGAGGGGGCCACGGGTGCTCAGCCCTGTGGCCAAGCCGTGGGTACGCCCATGGCTTGGCCACAGGGCTGAGCACCCGCGGCCCCCTCACAGTCCAAAAATAGGAACATTCTTGTTTCGGTTCGATATTATTATTGATTTTGACTTTCTTGCTTCCATTTTTATCATTTATGGGCACCATCAATTCTACAATGACCTAAAATTGTTTTTCTTTTTTCTCTTTCAAAGTTTAATTCAAAGGACTATATCAAAATCTTTGGAAAAAGTG
>ML815215.1:105624-119612 GCA_009831015.1 Picea engelmannii | reverse complement strand
TACTGGCCTATTCTTGGGAACGGGACATCACAATTGTGCCCAGACTTGCCTAGAGAAGTCACATTCAAAAAAAAGATGATGGGAAGTTTCTGAAATAGCTTTGCGTAGAACACATCTAGCGGGACCAACAATACCTCTCTTCTATAAATTTTCTTCTTTCAGTAACTTTCCTTCAACCATGATCCAACAAAAAACATTTACCTTGGGTAGAGATTCTCCATGCCAGATTAAGGCCCATGATTTGGAGCAGGGGGATTCAGGGAGGTCTGCAAGTAGGTGTTGAAAGCCACTTTTGACAAAGTAGTTTGGGTTACCCCAACATCTTTCATCGACTGAATTGGAGTCAATGAGTGCGCAACCAGCTAAGAGATGATACAATTAAAAAACCAAAGGTTGCAAGTGGGGGGGAGGGTGGAGGATTTTCTATCCAATCCACTTCCCATTTTATGTCCATTATGAGTAATCTTTTGATTTAGTGAGGCCTTGTCGAGTGCTCTAGTCCCTGAGCGATTGTAATTCCTCAATTTTCCCCAACGGCTCTTTGCCTATTATGTTTTTTGTCCAAATTTTTATTGTATCTCCATTCCCTGGGTACCAAGAGATTTTAGCTTGAACTAGAGGGGTTGTTGCTTTAATAAATTTCCAGAGGAAGAATCCTTTTGTATTTGGCAGTGGCATGTCAAGACATTGTTGTTGAGGTGATATGAGATATCTTTATATTATAACTTTTTTCCACCATTGTGATTGGCTTGTTACTAATATCTAGACAATTTTTTCTCCCAGGGCAGTGTTCATCAGAGATGGATCTTGTATTGCAAGTCATCCTCTATCAAGGGTTTGACAAACCGTGTTCCAATTGATTAGATTATTATTTTTGTATTTATTTTACCTCCTTCCCAGAGGAAGCTCCTAATGTTTATGGATATTTTTTCGATTATTCCTTTGGGTTCTAGCATAACGACACATTGAAAAATGGTTAAGGAAGACATGACAACTTTAATCAAAACAATTTTACCTGTAGGGTCAATCCAGCAAGCTCCCCAGCTTTGAATTCACTTTTCCATTTTCCCAAGGACATCATTCCAAATATGGGAGGATGGGAGATTCAGGGAGATTGACATACCCAGGTATTTGAATGAAGACCAATGTTCTACCACTCAGAAACCAAGGGCCCTTGAAATTCCTGATGTGAGGTTTTCTACTAGATTCCATCCATATATTTGACTCTTCATGTTGTTTATTTTACCTCCTAAGGCCGAGAGAAACTGATCCAAAATTCTCTTAAATATTCTAGATATTATGGTGGATGCATCACCCAAGAACTAAGGCGTCATCCATGAATTGCAAATGATTGATTCCCTTTATTCTTCTTGAGCCTAGTTGTACGCCAGGGAGACATTCCAAATGTTGTTCTTCTTCAAGCATTCTACTTAAAGATTCTGCCATAATAATGTAAAGAGAGGGGGAGAGGGGACAACCCTATCGCAGTCCTCTACTTGAATGGAAAATTTGAGTTGGTCTTCCATTGATCATTAGTGAAATCCATGGTGATTCAATATAGGCTTGAATCCAATTTACAAATTCTCTTGAGAATCCAAATTTTCTAAGCACCAAGAAAGGAACGCATGCCTGACTCTGTCAAATGCATTAGCCATGTACAGTTTTATAACCATTCCTCTTTCTTTGTTATTCTGAATGGAATATATGGCTTCTTGCACAAGGATGATATTGTCAATTATTTTCCTGTTTTTCATGAATCCCTTTGATTTTATGAAATCAACTTGCCTATAAGCAGTTTAATTCTATTGGCAATGATTTTTGTGAGGACCTTATAGGATGAATTGCAACGGGAAATAGGTATAAACCTAGAGAAGTTGGAGGGGTTGGACTCCTTCAGAATTAGGTCCAAGAAGGTCGAATTTGTTGCTCCTCCCACTTTTTTCTTCTTCAATGTATAGTTAAGCATCCTCTTCAAATCATATTTGATTGTCTCCCAAAAGGATTTAAAAAAGTGTATGGAGAATTCATCTAACCATGGTGTCTTATCTTGTCCCAAACTCCATATGGCTTGAAAATTCTCTTCTTCATTGATTTCTCAAATAAGAGCTTTGTTTTCTTCCTCGGTGATGGAGACTAGGATGTTTTCTAGCAAATCTTGTTGGTTACCTGCCTCTTCCTCTTCTTGGTCTTGTGAGTAGATTTTCTCATAGTGGTTCAATGTTGTTTCCTTGATATAGGAGAAATATTCTAGGGATTGTCATGTGTCCACTTGTATTTTTTGGACAATGTTTTTTTGGCACCTCTACTGTGACTTCTTATGAAAGTATGATGTGTTGGAATCTCCTTATTTGAGTCATAGGCTACATGATTTAAGCCTCCACTCATCTTCTTCCCTTCAAAAATCTAGATGTAAATTTTGGTAGGCTTCCCTTTGCTTCTGTAAGTGAGTTTATGTCACTTCTTGTACTTCGATTTCCTGTTGAAGAGTTTATAATTCCATCATTATCAAGGTTCTTTCCTAATTTGGGGGAGTGTGTGAGAGCTTCACCCAGGATTTGAGAGTTGATTTGACTTCTCTCAATTTTCTCTCCCAAACAAAGTTTGGGGAAGCTTGGATGGGGGTTCTCCATGATTCTTTAATAATAGAAATGGCCAAGGAATTTTTCATCCATACGGGGTTGAATCGGAAGGGGATGGGAATGAAGTTTTGGGGAGAGGATAGGGTGAGAGAGTTGGTTTTATGGTTATATATAGCGGAAGGGATGATATTGGAGGATATGGAGAGGAGTAAGAGAAGGAAATTGTTGTGAATGAGAAAGCGGTCAAGACAGGATACAATGTGGCCGAGCCCTTAACACTTGTTGTTCCATGTGTAATTTCCCTTGGGGGGTTTGATATCATAGAGATCCCAACCAGAGATGAGGTCTTCCATCATCTCCTGCATTGGATCTCTGACACTATTTCCCCTCTCTTTTCTAAATTTTGGAAGATTGTGTTGAAATCCCTAACACCTATACATGAAGGAAGATCTAAATTATCTTTGAAGGATAAAAAAGATCTCTAGCATTCAACCTTGTCCACGTATCTATTGGGCATATATAGATTGATAATAGAGATTTTATGGTCGTTTTCTCTACTACGAAAGGCAATGAGTAACCAATTATTTGAATGAAAAGTTACCTCTAGATCGAGTTGAGATGAGTCCCACAAGGTCACGCCTCTCGATGCCCCTACGAGGATTATAGTTTCTCCTTCACCATTTTGAATTGTTTTTTTCCTTGTTTGTATGGCTTTGATTTCCTCCATTTTAGTCTCTTAGAGGGGAATTACAGAGGCCTTCTCAAATTTGATAAGGTCTCTAAGGGATCCAACCTTGGATTTGTTTTCGAAGCCTCTGCTTTTATAGGAGAGGATCTTCATTGTTTTTGGGTTGAGGAGGCCCATCTACTCAGGGCGGGTGGGACTTGGGCTTCTATTCATTTGTTTTTTCCTTTTCGACCCATATTGCTTAGTGATCTCTCTATTGAATATTGTTTTCCAATGTATTTTTTCTTGAATCTTCTCTTGTGTATTTGTTTGTCCTTTTGTTAGACTTCTAGGTTCTCTCTATTAGAATTTCCTCTTCCTCAAAGACTTGTCATGATTTCCCTTTGGGAGAACTCTTTCTATTGTTTGGGTTTCTGTGGTCGGGGTTTCTTGATGGATTTCATCTTCCTCTAAATAAACCTCTTCTTCCTCCATGTCTTGGGGTTCTTATATGGGGGGAATGGTTCTTGATGAACTAGGGTTTTGGTTAGGGTTTTATTCATCTTCTCTTTCTAAGTTAGAATCACCCAAACTCAAAATCATAACATAATGAGGAATTAGGTCAAATTTCTCTTCTTATACCTCCCCGATTCAATTCTTCATTGACATCACTTAAGTTAGGCGCCTTTCCTCCTAAGTCGAATAATTAATTAATTAAGTCACCCCCTCAACACCCTTTTGTTCTATTTCTCTGTTGACTTTGGATTAACTGACTTTTCCTATTCTTTTTGGCTTAATGCAGCGTTTATCCATTTATTCACCCTTATTTCTCTGTTTGTTCCCTGTTTGTGCTTGACTATAGTCTAGGAGAACAGATAGACTACTAAGTCACTCCCTGCTGACCTATTCTTGGGAACGGGACATCACAATCCTCCCTTCCCAAGATTGCTTGTCCTCAATGCAACATCAATCATGGGTGTTGCAATATATGCTCTCCCTCCCATGTGGCATCCTCCACTGGAATTCCCCTCCATATAACCAACCACTCCCTTATGACCCTGCTCCTCAATCGATGCTCTCTCTTCTCTAGAACCTCCTCTGGCACTAGCTCCAGTTGACCCTCGTCATCCAAAGGTGGCAACTCCTCTGAAATGCTAACTTGTTGTTCCACTACCTTTTTAAGGAAAGAAATGTGGAACACGTTGTGAATCTTTCTACCCTCCGGCAGCTCTAACTCATAGGCCACTTCACCTACCTTCATGTTGACCCTGTATGATCCATAGAACTTAGGGTTCATCTTCTTTTCCCCTCTTCTTTTCAAGGAATATTGTTTGTACGGCTGTAATCGCAGAAAAACCAAGTCCCCTACCTTGAAATTGCATTCTATCCTCTGCATGTCTACATATATATTGTGTTGGTTCTAAAATGCTTGTAAGTTCTCCTTTACCGCCCGTAGAATCCTTTCATTCTCCTCAACCGAGTATTTGGCAGGCGGGACCCTGTTATCCCCAAACACAGTCTCCACAAAAGAGGGTGCATCGTATCCATACAATGCTCTAAATGGAGACAACCTAATAGACATGTGGTAAGTTGTGTTGTAACAATACTCACCCATGTGCAACCATCTCACCCATGTGCGTTGTTGCCTCCCCACATAATTTCTTAGATACCCCTCCACCCATTTTTTGACAATCTATGTATGTCCATCTGTCTGTGGATGGTAGTTGGTACTCATGGCTAATTTTGTGCGCACTAACTTGAAGAGATCCTGCCAAAATGTGTTGATGAAGTGCCCATCTCTGTCACTGAATATCTTCCTGGGTATACTGTGCAACCAGAAAACCTCTCTAAAAAATGAATCTACTACTTGTATGGCCTTGTAGTCTATGGGTATGGAAAAGAAGTGTGCAACTTTGGTCAGTCTGTCGACTACTACAAATATACAATCCTTTCCCTACACTCGAGGAAGACCTATAATGAAGTCCATAGAAATGCTCTCCCATTTCTACTCTGGAATGGGTAGAGGCTGAAGTAAACCCGCAGGGTGTGTCTGATCGTACTTGTTCTGCTAACAAGTCATGCACTCTCGGATGTGTTTTAGTACATCATCCTTGAGACCCTTCCATGATAATATCTCCCTAATATGTCGGTAAGTTTTGAAGTATCCTTGATGCCCAGATGTAGATGAATTGTGACAAACCTTCAAAACCTTCCCTTTTAAGGTATATTCTGGAACCAAGTAGATCTGGTCCTTGTAGAAAATGATATCGTCTAGCACCTAGTATCTATCATCAACTACTTTTCCATTCAGTACCTTACAAGCAAACTTGTTTTTGGAGTACTCCACCAAAAAATGTGTCTTCCAGTCTGTGCAAATATCCATCATCGAACACCCTGTTAGCCTCTTGGACAAAGCATCTGCCACGATGTTCCTTTTTCCTCTAAAATACTCAATGTCAAAGTCAAAGGATTGTATATTTGAGACCCACTTCTATTGTCTCTCGCTAAGGTCTTTCTTATCCAAGAAATATTTGAGACTGTTGTGATCGATGTTCACTACAAACCTGCTACCCACCAGATATTGCATGAATTTGGTTAAGGCATGCATGATTGCTAGCATTTCCTTGTCGTAAATTGAATAGAGTGTCTTTGACTCATTGATATTTCTTCTCTCGAACATAATGGTATGGCCCCCCTACATCAACACTGCTCCAATCCCCACCCCTAATGCGTCGCACTCTAATACAAATGGTCGAGAGAAATGTGGAAGGGATAGAACAGGGCATGTGCTCATAACCTCCTTCATTTTCTCAAAAGTCTATTGTGACTCATCCGTCTAATGAAAAGCACCCTTCTTGGTTAGATCTGTGAGCGGTGCTCCCAACTGTGAAAAACCTCTGACAAACCGCCTATAGTAACTACATAACCCAAAGAATCCATTCATCTCTGTGAGGTTCTTGGGTGTTGGCCAATCCAGAATGGCCTTGATCTTCTCCCGATGAACCTATACTCCCTTCTCACTGATGATATACCCAAACTAGTACAATATTTCTCTCATCCTGAAATCACACTTGGACTCCTTGGCATATAATGATTGTGCCTGCATAATACCCAAGACCTCCTCCAAGTGTGCTAGATGCTCATCCCATGTCCTGTTGTAAATCAAAACCTCATCAAAGAATACCAAAAGGTACTTCCTCAATTGCCCCCTAAAGATGTGGTTCATGCAAGACTTAAAGATGGTCTGTGCGTTGGTCAACCCAAATGGCATGACCAAAAACTTGAAGTGCCCAAAATGGAATCTAAACGTTGTCTTCTCTATGTCCTTCTCTCTGATGATGATTTGATGATATCCTGACTGCATGTCAATCTTGGTGAAAAAACCTGCCCCGTGTAGCTCATCCATCAACTCATATATGCACGGAATGGGGTATTTTTTCTTGATCATTTTGTTATTAAGATCTTTGTAATCAATGAACGTCCTCAATATGCCATATTTCTTCAATACTAGAATGATTGAAGAAGAAAAAGGAATCATGTTGGGCCTAATGTGCCCCATCGCAAGAAATTATTTGATTGCTTTCTTGATCTCATCCTTGAATCTCTTAGGGTGCCTATAGGGAACGGTGATCACTAGTGTATCCCCTACCTCCAACTCAATAATATGCTTGAACCCCTTGTCTGGTGGTCTCCCTGGTGGTATCAGCCCAAACATTGGCTCATACTGACTCGAAAGATTTATGAACTGTCGATGGTAATGCTCTCTACCCTATGAATCCTTTTGGGTGGTGATCAAACACTCTATTGCATATGCTACATCACCGTGATGGAAGTTCTGCTCCATTCTCTTCGTTGATACTTCCCTGGGTGCTCCTGTAGACATACCTCTTAGTACCACTCTCGATCCACTAGCATCTTTGAAGCTCATGTTCAACGTCTTATAGTTGAACCCAATATCCCCTAATGAATATAGCCGTTGTACCCCCAACATTGCATCTGTATATGACAAGTCAACTACATAAAAGGTGTCTGTCAGGGTGTAGTTTCCTAGCTTGAACTCTAGGTCTAGGACCATGTCCAAGCATGTCATACTGTATCCATATGCCACTGCCATGGTGAACCCCTCAAACTCCTCAGTGTGTAACCCCCTCTGGGCTACTAAGGACGCATCTATGAAATCGTGGGTGGCCCCACCATCAACTAGAGTTGTCATGTGTTGCCCATGTATAAGGCCCTTAAGCCTGAGATTGTTGTACCTGGGTACTCTGGAAAGGGTTTTTATGGTTACCTCTTTCACCTATGTACAAGGTTTTGTCTCCTCCTTTGGTTGTGCCTATGTCTGTATCTGAGGTTTCTTTAGATGTTGCCCTGGCTCATATGTAGTCTCATCCTCTGAATCACTATCTGTCTGTGCCTTGATCTATCCTCCTCCTCATTGCCTGATTCCACCTTAATGTAGTGGATTTTTCCCTTTCCCATGCATCTATGCCCTGGGACCCAAGGGTCTCTGCAAGAGAAGCAAAGATTCTTCCTCATCAACTCTCGTCTGGTGTCATCATCCAGCTTGGGATTACCCTTCCATTCCCTTTGAGGATTTTTCTGATCCATGTCTCTCTATGGTACAAAGGATTTGGTAAAGGTTTTGGATTTTATCACTGAGTCCCCCATGTCTCTAGTGTGCATAATGGCCTTCTATAGGGTGTGAGGCTTGAAAGCCTTAACCCAACCCCTCAATGGCTCCACAAATTCATTGGTGAACAACATCACCAATCTGTGTTATGAAATATCTGATACGACCACTACCTTTAGCTGGAACACTGTGATGAAGGCCTTAACTGACCCTCTCTATATCAACTGTGTAATATCCCTGAAATGGAGTTCTTGATCTCTCCTATCAAACCTCTACATCAACCTCTCAGTGAACTCCAAATATGAGGTCCATGATACCACCACTCGTGGGCCTCCCCATTCAAGTGCAAGGTGGTGAAGCTAAGAGCTTCTGAATATGTCATCAGGTTGAGATTGAAATATGTGTCAAGCTTATGTACCCATGCCTGAGATGATCATCATGATGACCCATTGAAAGTAGGAATATTTATCTTTCCCACTTTCTTATTGAAATCCATGTTTTGAGTTTGTGCATTTCCCCTCTATGCCTCCTAGGGTTAGTTATGATACCTGATCAAACAATAATATAGAAAACTCATGTCTTCCTAGAAATATGGTCCCAGTTCCAAATAATCTCTCTTGTACTACCCAAATGGGTCTTGTGGCACTGCTTTCCCTTGTCCTGGTTGTCCTCCTGACTTCCCTAGTTGTCCCAGCAGTTGTCCCCCCTGGAACTATGGATATAAAGGTCAGGGAATCCTCCCAAACAATGTATAGGCTCGAATAGGTGAAGGATGTCCACTCGCTACGCCCTGAGATCCACTGGCCCCACCTCCTTGGTGTCCTCCTGAACCACTCTCTCCTCCTACCCCGTCGGCACCCATAGTGCTCACACTATGCTGGATCATTTGTGTGATGATGGCCATTTGTGTTATGGCATTCATCATATCTCGTTGTCCTCTAGTCAAGTCATTCAAGATGGCATGTGTATTATCATAATGTGTCTCGGGGCCTTTCCCCCTACCCTCTGGTGTATCACGTCTATCACTCATAGTCCTCTCTATGTCTACCTCTGTGTCAGAGCTGACGTGATCCCTGTCCTCTAACTTTGGCTTTGTATCTGATTGAGTGTGGAAGGGAGTGTAGTCCCTTATGTTCATGTCTCTTATGTCTCTATTATTTCCTCTGCAGTGATGAATGTACTCGTCCCCAATATGTCCTCAACCCTCTAGGTAATCTGCACCTGTTCCCAGAATCATGGGGTCATGAGAAGCACTTCTTCATAGGCTGGCAGGAAGAAGGCTCTGATACTAGTGAAATATCCCAAATCTGGTGGATCTGGATATTTACTGTTGAACTAGTGTTTTGACTCTCGGATCTGATACTCTAGGGGTTTCTGGATGCATTTTAGTTACTTATTTAACATGCTTGGTGATTTTCACATGTGTGTGTTATATAAATAAGGTTTGAGCAGTATATGTGATGCATGTGAATTAAGGAACCAACACAATCTTAATAGCATGTATTATGTGGAAAAAGCAGGAAATACAACTGATATGTTGAAAGAAGAGAACTAATCATCAGCTAGATCTCATGGATCATCACTGGAATACAATGCAACTAATATAAAATATATGTGATCAAAAGATGTGAATAGATCTGCACATGCATGGATAGATCAACAACATGCAGCTCTAGAAAGTCACGGAAACTGCTGCAAATGAAGGATATACTCTCCCTGGTGGCTATGCTCAATAGATCAGCCTGAAAACTATCTCAAAATTTGTACCTTGACCTCTAGGCTCCTCCTTAAATATGTCAGACTGAATATCGGCTCACTGAAGCTCTGGATGAACCCCAGATGATAACCCCTGGGGGGTTGCGCACCTCCTATGCTATGACAATGCACCCTGGTGATTCCACCAATGGAATCCATTGATGTTTGTCTTAAAATGTGCACCCTATCCTCCTCTGTACTGGGTCAAAAACATTTTCCCATATCTAATCCAGACAGCTCCCTAGAAACCCAAATGTCCCTCCTCAAGTGTTGTGCACTTCCTAACTGTTTGATGCACCCTAGCAGATTCTACCATTAGAATATGATTACTAATGGCTCAAAAGAAACACCCTAGCCTCCTCTCGAATGGGTAGAAGGAATCGATGATATAATCCATGGTCTCGTCCAAATGCACAAAACTCTCTCTAACCCTTGCGCTCTCACTAGTTGCACTGAACAATCTATGAACTAGATCTATATACTCCTGATCTAGCACGGTGAAATACCTAGATGGTATCTATGATAAGATAGGGTGTGTCTTCCAACACCAAAACCAATATCGGTGGTGGTTTCCTCCAGAAATCCATAAAACATCAAAGAGATCAACTTCCTCTTCTAGAACATGTTCTCAACTCAAAGTCATAACATAATCAGGAATTAGGTCGAATTCTTCTTCTTATACCTCCCCGATATAATTCTTCGTTGACATCACTTAAGCTAGGTGCCTTTCCTTTTAAGTTGAATAATTAATTAATTAAGTCACCCCCTCAACACCCTTTTCTTCTATTTCTCCGTTGACTTTGGCTTAAGTAACTTTTCCTATGATTTTTGGATTAATTCATCATTTAGCCATTTATTCACCCTTATTTCTCCCTTTGTTCCATGGTTGTGCCTGACTATAGTCTACGAGAATAGATAGACTACTAAGTCACTCCCTGGTTTCCTATTCTTAGGAACGGGACATCAAAATTCTGCCTAGACTTTCCTGGAGAAGTCACAATCAAACAAAATATGATGGGAAGTTTTTGAAGAAGCTTTGCATGTAACACATCTAGAGGGACCAACAATACCTCTCTTATGTAAATTTTATTCTTTCAGTAACTTTCCTTGAACCATGATCCAACAAAAAACATTTGCCTTGGGTAAAGTGTCTCTGTGTCGGATTAAGGCCCATAATTTGGAGCAGGGGGATCCAAGGAGGTCTGCAAGCAGGTGTTGAAAGCCACTTCTGACAAAGTAGTTTGTGTTACCCCAACATCTTTCATCAACTGAATTGGAGTCAATGGGTGCGCAACCAGCTAAGATATGATACAATTTAAAAACCAAAGGTTGCAAGTGGGGGGGAGGGTGGATGATTTTCCATCTAATCCACTTCCCATTTTATGCCCATTGTGAGTAATCTTTATTTAGTGAGGCCCTATCGAGTTCTCTAGTCCCTGAGCAGTTGTAATTCCTCAATTTTCCCCAACGGCTCTTTTCCCATTATGTTGTCTGTCCAAATTTTTATTATATCTCTATTCCCCAGGTACCAAGAGAGTTTAGCTTGAACTAGAGGGGTTGTTGCTTTAATCAATTTCTAGAGGGAGAATCTTTTTATATTTGGGAGTGGCATGTCAAGACACCGTTGTTGAGGTGCTTTGAGATATCTGGCTATTATAACTTTTTTCCACCATTCTGATTGACCTGTTACTAATCTCTAGACAAGTTTTTCTCCCGGGGAAGTGTTCATCGGAGAGGGATCTCGGATTGCAAGTCATCCTCTATCAAGGGGTTGGCAGACCGTGTTCCAATTGATTAGATTATTTTTTTTGTATTTATTTTACCTCCTTCCAAGCGGAAGCTCCTAATGGTTATGGATATTTTTTCAATTATTCCTTTAGGTACTAGCATAACTACACATTGAAAAATGGTTAAGGAAGAGAGGACAACTTTAATCAAAACAATTTTACTTGTAGGGTCAATCCAGCGAGCTCCCCAGCTTTGAATTGACTTTGCCATTTTCCCAAGGACATCTTTCCAAATCTGGGAGGATGGGAGCTTTAGGGAGATTGACTTACCCAGGTATTTGAATGAAGACCAATGTTCTACCACCCGGAAGCCAAGGGCCCTTGAAATTCCTGATGGGAGGTTTTCTACTAGATTCCATCTATATATTTGACTCTTCATGTTGTTTATTTTACCTCTTAAGGCCGAGAGAAACTGATCCAAAATTCTTTTGAATCTTCTAGATATTATGGTGGATGTGACACCAAGAAGTAAGGCGTCATCCATGAATTGTGAATAAGTGATTCCCTTTATTCATATTGCTAGTTTTAGGCCAGGGACACATCCCAAACGTCGTTCTTCTTCCAACTTTCTGCTTAAATATTCCACCATAACAATGTAAAGAGAGGGGAAGAGGGGACAATTTTTGGCCCTCGACCAAGTTTTGTAGAAACATTGGTCGTGTTTGAGCATTTTTGGGACTTCGGCAAACTAGTCAAAGACGGAGCACCCAGGTGAAGCAAAGATCACAGGATCTCACCCATTTTGCGGGCCTTTTTGGATATTAGGGTTTATGTAACAGGTATGGGATGTCGGCCCATGGGTTTACCCATGTTTAGGCCCCTTTTGTAATGTATAAATAAGTAGATAGGACTTAGAGCGGGAGAGTTCTAATTGGCTTTGTGCAAGAACCTATTGCTAAGTGTGAATAGTTGTGAATGCTTTGTGCATACTGTGTGTTGAGACTTGCAGAACTAAGTGCAAGTGATTGTAAGAGGCTTTGTGCCTTGACTTAACTCAGGGAAGGAGGATCTGGCAAGGTGCACAGATATCCTATCCTTGCAAAGTTGGCTTTGTGGCTTTGTGCACAGGAGCAGAGGACTGTAAGAAGATTGAAGACTAATAAGAAGAGAAGAAGATTGGTGGACGTAGCCCCACACTGGGGTGAACCATGTATATCCTATTTTGATGTGTTTTGTGCAGTGTGTTCATGTTGTTTATGTATTTATTTGCTTAATGTATTGATCTTGATGTATGATAGGTAGATCCATTGATGCTTAGTGATTTATGTGAACGAATGTTGGATTTGTTCTGATGCTATGTGCTAAATGGTTAGATGTGCTTAATCTGGATTACTATTGTGCATATCTATAACTAGAGTTAATCTGCGATGTGGATAAAAATCATAGCTTAATGCATATTGTGGGCTAAGTACTTTGTTAAGTATTGTGATCATAGATCTGTGTCCCAACTAGGTTGTAGACACCTGAGTCCTGCAACCCCCCTGCCTCTACCTCAGATGAGACTTCATCTTCTTCGCAGGTGTTTTCGAAAGGGCGGGTAGTTAGGGTTTTGTTGGTGTGTTTTTGAAGCATTGAACCCTGGGTATGCCCATGTGCCAACAAATGGTTCCATTGCTGGGATTGAAACTATGATTGTTGGGAACTAAAGAAAAGAGAAAATCTCGGTGCATAGATCTGTTGTTGTAGTGTGCAGTAGTCTACTTGACTGAGAAGCTCTGTGATAAGAAAGAGAGAAGCATGATCTAAAGAAAAGAGGTAAGATCTTAAAGATTTTTGCTCTGGTAAAGGTAAGATAAGTGGAATCTTTTTCTTTGAAAGTATCAATCTAGGTATGATTGACAGATTTTGTCTTAGTCTGAAAACTAGGGAACAGCCAGAAGAAAGTAGATTTGATCTGAATAAATTTGATAGACATAGTGAAAGATATGTTATTCCTATGCATAGAAAGAATTTTTAGACTAACAAGTGGATGTAGGACCCTAGAAATATTTTTTGCAGATTGCAGGTCCATCACTGTGATCCCAGTGCGTACTACATGAAAGGTTGGGGATCATTTAAGAGGAAAGGAGGATCAACATTGTGTTATAACTGCAGAAGATCGGGACATATTGCTAAGGAATGCCCTGGTATAGGCCATGTTTGTCTTTGTTGTAAAGCTATTGATCATGAGGTTTTGGATTGCCCTAGAATGATTGCTAAAGTTGAAAGGATGAACATGAGAGAAGAAAACTATGAAGGAGGTCAAAGAACTAAGGATATACTAGAGAATCGGAAAGAATCAGAGACTATATTATTATAGATTAAAGAAACACTAAATGATCATAGAGACATCAGTTTACCAGAGATCTTAAAAGAAAAGTAGCGCATAGAAACAAGAATAGGAGACTTCGACATAGACTATGTTCTGGATGAGGAAACACAGGTGAATAGCATGACAGAAAGCACTTGGGAAATTTTGGGAAAGCCTGTTATGGTTCCTTCACTGGGAGGGATAGGCTTATTTAAAGGAAAGATGATAACACTATGTGGAAGAGTTACTAATGTACCTATGATTGCCCATGGAACATCGA
>ML815215.1:75049-105524 GCA_009831015.1 Picea engelmannii | reverse complement strand
AATTTCTCTTCTTATACCTCCCCGATTCAATTCTTCATTGACATCACTTAAGTTAGGCGCCTTTCCTCCTAAGTCGAATAATTAATTAATTAAGTCACCCCCTCAACACCCTTTTGTTCTATTTCTCTGTTGACTTTGGATTAACTGACTTTTCCTATTCTTTTTGGCTTAATGCAGCGTTTATCCATTTATTCACCCTTATTTCTCTGTTTGTTCCCTGTTTGTGCTTGACTATAGTCTAGGAGAACAGATAGACTACTAAGTCACTCCCTGCTGACCTATTCTTGGGAACGGGACATCACAATCCTCCCTTCCCAAGATTGCTTGTCCTCAATGCAACATCAATCATGGGTGTTGCAATATATGCTCTCCCTCCCATGTGGCATCCTCCACTGGAATTCCCCTCCATATAACCAACCACTCCCTTATGACCCTGCTCCTCAATCGATGCTCTCTCTTCTCTAGAACCTCCTCTGGCACTAGCTCCAGTTGACCCTCGTCATCCAAAGGTGGCAACTCCTCTGAAATGCTAACTTGTTGTTCCACTACCTTTTTAAGGAAAGAAATGTGGAACACGTTGTGAATCTTTCTACCCTCCGGCAGCTCTAACTCATAGGCCACTTCACCTACCTTCATGTTGACCCTGTATGATCCATAGAACTTAGGGTTCATCTTCTTTTCCCCTCTTCTTTTCAAGGAATATTGTTTGTACGGCTGTAATCGCAGAAAAACCAAGTCCCCTACCTTGAAATTGCATTCTATCCTCTGCATGTCTACATATATATTGTGTTGGTTCTAAAATGCTTGTAAGTTCTCCTTTACCGCCCGTAGAATCCTTTCATTCTCCTCAACCGAGTATTTGGCAGGCGGGACCCTGTTATCCCCAAACACAGTCTCCACAAAAGAGGGTGCATCGTATCCATACAATGCTCTAAATGGAGACAACCTAATAGACATGTGGTAAGTTGTGTTGTAACAATACTCACCCATGTGCAACCATCTCACCCATGTGCGTTGTTGCCTCCCCACATAATTTCTTAGATACCCCTCCACCCATTTTTTGACAATCTATGTATGTCCATCTGTCTGTGGATGGTAGTTGGTACTCATGGCTAATTTTGTGCGCACTAACTTGAAGAGATCCTGCCAAAATGTGTTGATGAAGTGCCCATCTCTGTCACTGAATATCTTCCTGGGTATACTGTGCAACCAGAAAACCTCTCTAAAAAATGAATCTACTACTTGTATGGCCTTGTAGTCTATGGGTATGGAAAAGAAGTGTGCAACTTTGGTCAGTCTGTCGACTACTACAAATATACAATCCTTTCCCTACACTCGAGGAAGACCTATAATGAAGTCCATAGAAATGCTCTCCCATTTCTACTCTGGAATGGGTAGAGGCTGAAGTAAACCCGCAGGGTGTGTCTGATCGTACTTGTTCTGCTAACAAGTCATGCACTCTCGGATGTGTTTTAGTACATCATCCTTGAGACCCTTCCATGATAATATCTCCCTAATATGTCGGTAAGTTTTGAAGTATCCTTGATGCCCAGATGTAGATGAATTGTGACAAACCTTCAAAACCTTCCCTTTTAAGGTATATTCTGGAACCAAGTAGATCTGGTCCTTGTAGAAAATGATATCGTCTAGCACCTAGTATCTATCATCAACTACTTTTCCATTCAGTACCTTACAAGCAAACTTGTTTTTGGAGTACTCCACCAAAAAATGTGTCTTCCAGTCTGTGCAAATATCCATCATCGAACACCCTGTTAGCCTCTTGGACAAAGCATCTGCCACGATGTTCCTTTTTCCTCTAAAATACTCAATGTCAAAGTCAAAGGATTGTATATTTGAGACCCACTTCTATTGTCTCTCGCTAAGGTCTTTCTTATCCAAGAAATATTTGAGACTGTTGTGATCGATGTTCACTACAAACCTGCTACCCACCAGATATTGCATGAATTTGGTTAAGGCATGCATGATTGCTAGCATTTCCTTGTCGTAAATTGAATAGAGTGTCTTTGACTCATTGATATTTCTTCTCTCGAACATAATGGTATGGCCCCCCTACATCAACACTGCTCCAATCCCCACCCCTAATGCGTCGCACTCTAATACAAATGGTCGAGAGAAATGTGGAAGGGATAGAACAGGGCATGTGCTCATAACCTCCTTCATTTTCTCAAAAGTCTATTGTGACTCATCCGTCTAATGAAAAGCACCCTTCTTGGTTAGATCTGTGAGCGGTGCTCCCAACTGTGAAAAACCTCTGACAAACCGCCTATAGTAACTACATAACCCAAAGAATCCATTCATCTCTGTGAGGTTCTTGGGTGTTGGCCAATCCAGAATGGCCTTGATCTTCTCCCGATGAACCTATACTCCCTTCTCACTGATGATATACCCAAACTAGTACAATATTTCTCTCATCCTGAAATCACACTTGGACTCCTTGGCATATAATGATTGTGCCTGCATAATACCCAAGACCTCCTCCAAGTGTGCTAGATGCTCATCCCATGTCCTGTTGTAAATCAAAACCTCATCAAAGAATACCAAAAGGTACTTCCTCAATTGCCCCCTAAAGATGTGGTTCATGCAAGACTTAAAGATGGTCTGTGCGTTGGTCAACCCAAATGGCATGACCAAAAACTTGAAGTGCCCAAAATGGAATCTAAACGTTGTCTTCTCTATGTCCTTCTCTCTGATGATGATTTGATGATATCCTGACTGCATGTCAATCTTGGTGAAAAAACCTGCCCCGTGTAGCTCATCCATCAACTCATATATGCACGGAATGGGGTATTTTTTCTTGATCATTTTGTTATTAAGATCTTTGTAATCAATGAACGTCCTCAATATGCCATATTTCTTCAATACTAGAATGATTGAAGAAGAAAAAGGAATCATGTTGGGCCTAATGTGCCCCATCGCAAGAAATTATTTGATTGCTTTCTTGATCTCATCCTTGAATCTCTTAGGGTGCCTATAGGGAACGGTGATCACTAGTGTATCCCCTACCTCCAACTCAATAATATGCTTGAACCCCTTGTCTGGTGGTCTCCCTGGTGGTATCAGCCCAAACATTGGCTCATACTGACTCGAAAGATTTATGAACTGTCGATGGTAATGCTCTCTACCCTATGAATCCTTTTGGGTGGTGATCAAACACTCTATTGCATATGCTACATCACCGTGATGGAAGTTCTGCTCCATTCTCTTCGTTGATACTTCCCTGGGTGCTCCTGTAGACATACCTCTTAGTACCACTCTCGATCCACTAGCATCTTTGAAGCTCATGTTCAACGTCTTATAGTTGAACCCAATATCCCCTAATGAATATAGCCGTTGTACCCCCAACATTGCATCTGTATATGACAAGTCAACTACATAAAAGGTGTCTGTCAGGGTGTAGTTTCCTAGCTTGAACTCTAGGTCTAGGACCATGTCCAAGCATGTCATACTGTATCCATATGCCACTGCCATGGTGAACCCCTCAAACTCCTCAGTGTGTAACCCCCTCTGGGCTACTAAGGACGCATCTATGAAATCGTGGGTGGCCCCACCATCAACTAGAGTTGTCATGTGTTGCCCATGTATAAGGCCCTTAAGCCTGAGATTGTTGTACCTGGGTACTCTGGAAAGGGTTTTTATGGTTACCTCTTTCACCTATGTACAAGGTTTTGTCTCCTCCTTTGGTTGTGCCTATGTCTGTATCTGAGGTTTCTTTAGATGTTGCCCTGGCTCATATGTAGTCTCATCCTCTGAATCACTATCTGTCTGTGCCTTGATCTATCCTCCTCCTCATTGCCTGATTCCACCTTAATGTAGTGGATTTTTCCCTTTCCCATGCATCTATGCCCTGGGACCCAAGGGTCTCTGCAAGAGAAGCAAAGATTCTTCCTCATCAACTCTCGTCTGGTGTCATCATCCAGCTTGGGATTACCCTTCCATTCCCTTTGAGGATTTTTCTGATCCATGTCTCTCTATGGTACAAAGGATTTGGTAAAGGTTTTGGATTTTATCACTGAGTCCCCCATGTCTCTAGTGTGCATAATGGCCTTCTATAGGGTGTGAGGCTTGAAAGCCTTAACCCAACCCCTCAATGGCTCCACAAATTCATTGGTGAACAACATCACCAATCTGTGTTATGAAATATCTGATACGACCACTACCTTTAGCTGGAACACTGTGATGAAGGCCTTAACTGACCCTCTCTATATCAACTGTGTAATATCCCTGAAATGGAGTTCTTGATCTCTCCTATCAAACCTCTACATCAACCTCTCAGTGAACTCCAAATATGAGGTCCATGATACCACCACTCGTGGGCCTCCCCATTCAAGTGCAAGGTGGTGAAGCTAAGAGCTTCTGAATATGTCATCAGGTTGAGATTGAAATATGTGTCAAGCTTATGTACCCATGCCTGAGATGATCATCATGATGACCCATTGAAAGTAGGAATATTTATCTTTCCCACTTTCTTATTGAAATCCATGTTTTGAGTTTGTGCATTTCCCCTCTATGCCTCCTAGGGTTAGTTATGATACCTGATCAAACAATAATATAGAAAACTCATGTCTTCCTAGAAATATGGTCCCAGTTCCAAATAATCTCTCTTGTACTACCCAAATGGGTCTTGTGGCACTGCTTTCCCTTGTCCTGGTTGTCCTCCTGACTTCCCTAGTTGTCCCAGCAGTTGTCCCCCCTGGAACTATGGATATAAAGGTCAGGGAATCCTCCCAAACAATGTATAGGCTCGAATAGGTGAAGGATGTCCACTCGCTACGCCCTGAGATCCACTGGCCCCACCTCCTTGGTGTCCTCCTGAACCACTCTCTCCTCCTACCCCGTCGGCACCCATAGTGCTCACACTATGCTGGATCATTTGTGTGATGATGGCCATTTGTGTTATGGCATTCATCATATCTCGTTGTCCTCTAGTCAAGTCATTCAAGATGGCATGTGTATTATCATAATGTGTCTCGGGGCCTTTCCCCCTACCCTCTGGTGTATCACGTCTATCACTCATAGTCCTCTCTATGTCTACCTCTGTGTCAGAGCTGACGTGATCCCTGTCCTCTAACTTTGGCTTTGTATCTGATTGAGTGTGGAAGGGAGTGTAGTCCCTTATGTTCATGTCTCTTATGTCTCTATTATTTCCTCTGCAGTGATGAATGTACTCGTCCCCAATATGTCCTCAACCCTCTAGGTAATCTGCACCTGTTCCCAGAATCATGGGGTCATGAGAAGCACTTCTTCATAGGCTGGCAGGAAGAAGGCTCTGATACTAGTGAAATATCCCAAATCTGGTGGATCTGGATATTTACTGTTGAACTAGTGTTTTGACTCTCGGATCTGATACTCTAGGGGTTTCTGGATGCATTTTAGTTACTTATTTAACATGCTTGGTGATTTTCACATGTGTGTGTTATATAAATAAGGTTTGAGCAGTATATGTGATGCATGTGAATTAAGGAACCAACACAATCTTAATAGCATGTATTATGTGGAAAAAGCAGGAAATACAACTGATATGTTGAAAGAAGAGAACTAATCATCAGCTAGATCTCATGGATCATCACTGGAATACAATGCAACTAATATAAAATATATGTGATCAAAAGATGTGAATAGATCTGCACATGCATGGATAGATCAACAACATGCAGCTCTAGAAAGTCACGGAAACTGCTGCAAATGAAGGATATACTCTCCCTGGTGGCTATGCTCAATAGATCAGCCTGAAAACTATCTCAAAATTTGTACCTTGACCTCTAGGCTCCTCCTTAAATATGTCAGACTGAATATCGGCTCACTGAAGCTCTGGATGAACCCCAGATGATAACCCCTGGGGGGTTGCGCACCTCCTATGCTATGACAATGCACCCTGGTGATTCCACCAATGGAATCCATTGATGTTTGTCTTAAAATGTGCACCCTATCCTCCTCTGTACTGGGTCAAAAACATTTTCCCATATCTAATCCAGACAGCTCCCTAGAAACCCAAATGTCCCTCCTCAAGTGTTGTGCACTTCCTAACTGTTTGATGCACCCTAGCAGATTCTACCATTAGAATATGATTACTAATGGCTCAAAAGAAACACCCTAGCCTCCTCTCGAATGGGTAGAAGGAATCGATGATATAATCCATGGTCTCGTCCAAATGCACAAAACTCTCTCTAACCCTTGCGCTCTCACTAGTTGCACTGAACAATCTATGAACTAGATCTATATACTCCTGATCTAGCACGGTGAAATACCTAGATGGTATCTATGATAAGATAGGGTGTGTCTTCCAACACCAAAACCAATATCGGTGGTGGTTTCCTCCAGAAATCCATAAAACATCAAAGAGATCAACTTCCTCTTCTAGAACATGTTCTCAACTCAAAGTCATAACATAATCAGGAATTAGGTCGAATTCTTCTTCTTATACCTCCCCGATATAATTCTTCGTTGACATCACTTAAGCTAGGTGCCTTTCCTTTTAAGTTGAATAATTAATTAATTAAGTCACCCCCTCAACACCCTTTTCTTCTATTTCTCCGTTGACTTTGGCTTAAGTAACTTTTCCTATGATTTTTGGATTAATTCATCATTTAGCCATTTATTCACCCTTATTTCTCCCTTTGTTCCATGGTTGTGCCTGACTATAGTCTACGAGAATAGATAGACTACTAAGTCACTCCCTGGTTTCCTATTCTTAGGAACGGGACATCAAAATTCTGCCTAGACTTTCCTGGAGAAGTCACAATCAAACAAAATATGATGGGAAGTTTTTGAAGAAGCTTTGCATGTAACACATCTAGAGGGACCAACAATACCTCTCTTATGTAAATTTTATTCTTTCAGTAACTTTCCTTGAACCATGATCCAACAAAAAACATTTGCCTTGGGTAAAGTGTCTCTGTGTCGGATTAAGGCCCATAATTTGGAGCAGGGGGATCCAAGGAGGTCTGCAAGCAGGTGTTGAAAGCCACTTCTGACAAAGTAGTTTGTGTTACCCCAACATCTTTCATCAACTGAATTGGAGTCAATGGGTGCGCAACCAGCTAAGATATGATACAATTTAAAAACCAAAGGTTGCAAGTGGGGGGGAGGGTGGATGATTTTCCATCTAATCCACTTCCCATTTTATGCCCATTGTGAGTAATCTTTATTTAGTGAGGCCCTATCGAGTTCTCTAGTCCCTGAGCAGTTGTAATTCCTCAATTTTCCCCAACGGCTCTTTTCCCATTATGTTGTCTGTCCAAATTTTTATTATATCTCTATTCCCCAGGTACCAAGAGAGTTTAGCTTGAACTAGAGGGGTTGTTGCTTTAATCAATTTCTAGAGGGAGAATCTTTTTATATTTGGGAGTGGCATGTCAAGACACCGTTGTTGAGGTGCTTTGAGATATCTGGCTATTATAACTTTTTTCCACCATTCTGATTGACCTGTTACTAATCTCTAGACAAGTTTTTCTCCCGGGGAAGTGTTCATCGGAGAGGGATCTCGGATTGCAAGTCATCCTCTATCAAGGGGTTGGCAGACCGTGTTCCAATTGATTAGATTATTTTTTTTGTATTTATTTTACCTCCTTCCAAGCGGAAGCTCCTAATGGTTATGGATATTTTTTCAATTATTCCTTTAGGTACTAGCATAACTACACATTGAAAAATGGTTAAGGAAGAGAGGACAACTTTAATCAAAACAATTTTACTTGTAGGGTCAATCCAGCGAGCTCCCCAGCTTTGAATTGACTTTGCCATTTTCCCAAGGACATCTTTCCAAATCTGGGAGGATGGGAGCTTTAGGGAGATTGACTTACCCAGGTATTTGAATGAAGACCAATGTTCTACCACCCGGAAGCCAAGGGCCCTTGAAATTCCTGATGGGAGGTTTTCTACTAGATTCCATCTATATATTTGACTCTTCATGTTGTTTATTTTACCTCTTAAGGCCGAGAGAAACTGATCCAAAATTCTTTTGAATCTTCTAGATATTATGGTGGATGTGACACCAAGAAGTAAGGCGTCATCCATGAATTGTGAATAAGTGATTCCCTTTATTCATATTGCTAGTTTTAGGCCAGGGACACATCCCAAACGTCGTTCTTCTTCCAACTTTCTGCTTAAATATTCCACCATAACAATGTAAAGAGAGGGGAAGAGGGGACAATTTTTGGCCCTCGACCAAGTTTTGTAGAAACATTGGTCGTGTTTGAGCATTTTTGGGACTTCGGCAAACTAGTCAAAGACGGAGCACCCAGGTGAAGCAAAGATCACAGGATCTCACCCATTTTGCGGGCCTTTTTGGATATTAGGGTTTATGTAACAGGTATGGGATGTCGGCCCATGGGTTTACCCATGTTTAGGCCCCTTTTGTAATGTATAAATAAGTAGATAGGACTTAGAGCGGGAGAGTTCTAATTGGCTTTGTGCAAGAACCTATTGCTAAGTGTGAATAGTTGTGAATGCTTTGTGCATACTGTGTGTTGAGACTTGCAGAACTAAGTGCAAGTGATTGTAAGAGGCTTTGTGCCTTGACTTAACTCAGGGAAGGAGGATCTGGCAAGGTGCACAGATATCCTATCCTTGCAAAGTTGGCTTTGTGGCTTTGTGCACAGGAGCAGAGGACTGTAAGAAGATTGAAGACTAATAAGAAGAGAAGAAGATTGGTGGACGTAGCCCCACACTGGGGTGAACCATGTATATCCTATTTTGATGTGTTTTGTGCAGTGTGTTCATGTTGTTTATGTATTTATTTGCTTAATGTATTGATCTTGATGTATGATAGGTAGATCCATTGATGCTTAGTGATTTATGTGAACGAATGTTGGATTTGTTCTGATGCTATGTGCTAAATGGTTAGATGTGCTTAATCTGGATTACTATTGTGCATATCTATAACTAGAGTTAATCTGCGATGTGGATAAAAATCATAGCTTAATGCATATTGTGGGCTAAGTACTTTGTTAAGTATTGTGATCATAGATCTGTGTCCCAACTAGGTTGTAGACACCTGAGTCCTGCAACCCCCCTGCCTCTACCTCAGATGAGACTTCATCTTCTTCGCAGGTGTTTTCGAAAGGGCGGGTAGTTAGGGTTTTGTTGGTGTGTTTTTGAAGCATTGAACCCTGGGTATGCCCATGTGCCAACAAATGGTTCCATTGCTGGGATTGAAACTATGATTGTTGGGAACTAAAGAAAAGAGAAAATCTCGGTGCATAGATCTGTTGTTGTAGTGTGCAGTAGTCTACTTGACTGAGAAGCTCTGTGATAAGAAAGAGAGAAGCATGATCTAAAGAAAAGAGGTAAGATCTTAAAGATTTTTGCTCTGGTAAAGGTAAGATAAGTGGAATCTTTTTCTTTGAAAGTATCAATCTAGGTATGATTGACAGATTTTGTCTTAGTCTGAAAACTAGGGAACAGCCAGAAGAAAGTAGATTTGATCTGAATAAATTTGATAGACATAGTGAAAGATATGTTATTCCTATGCATAGAAAGAATTTTTAGACTAACAAGTGGATGTAGGACCCTAGAAATATTTTTTGCAGATTGCAGGTCCATCACTGTGATCCCAGTGCGTACTACATGAAAGGTTGGGGATCATTTAAGAGGAAAGGAGGATCAACATTGTGTTATAACTGCAGAAGATCGGGACATATTGCTAAGGAATGCCCTGGTATAGGCCATGTTTGTCTTTGTTGTAAAGCTATTGATCATGAGGTTTTGGATTGCCCTAGAATGATTGCTAAAGTTGAAAGGATGAACATGAGAGAAGAAAACTATGAAGGAGGTCAAAGAACTAAGGATATACTAGAGAATCGGAAAGAATCAGAGACTATATTATTATAGATTAAAGAAACACTAAATGATCATAGAGACATCAGTTTACCAGAGATCTTAAAAGAAAAGTAGCGCATAGAAACAAGAATAGGAGACTTCGACATAGACTATGTTCTGGATGAGGAAACACAGGTGAATAGCATGACAGAAAGCACTTGGGAAATTTTGGGAAAGCCTGTTATGGTTCCTTCACTGGGAGGGATAGGCTTATTTAAAGGAAAGATGATAACACTATGTGGAAGAGTTACTAATGTACCTATGATTGCCCATGGAACATCGACTGAAGAAGAATTTGAGGTCATTCAGTTTGTTGAGAACAACGCTCCTTTTGAACTTTTGTTAGGGAAGACCTGGATTGAGAAAGCTCAGATCCAAAGGAAAGAAGAGGAGGAAGCCACAGAATAGAAAAAGAAAGAATTAAGGGACTTCATAACCAGAAAAATAGCACGACTAATAGAAGAACAAGAGAACAAGTCGAAGAAACAGAAGGCAAGAGAGTTAGTTGTCGAGGTTGAAAGAACACAAGAAGGCTTAAAGGACTTGTCCATGCAGAAAAGAAGTGCACCCACCCCATAAGAAGTAAAAGAAGAAGTGTTACCTTTGAACCCCTTGGAAGACCCTCAGCAGTGCGAAGTTACTACGCTAAGTGAAGAAAAGAATAAGAATGGAAAGAGGAATCCAGAAACTCAGATCACAAGAATGAAGGAAAGAAGCTTAGTCAGAAGAAAGCAAAGTTAGAAAGACTTCACGGAAGGCAAGCTTGCAGAACTTGAACCTCGCCGAAATAGCAGAACAATGTAGAATAGAACTTCACCTCGATGAAGCTATATGACCATTGGAGGTGTCCTGACCATTAGAACGACGCTCCGGAACGGATAGAAATGCAATTATTGCCAGAAATATCACCATTAGACCGTTGGGACCAAGCCACAATGGATGGAATCATATTTATTGAGGCATTCCTTCCCGTTGGAAGAGTATGTTATGGAGTTGCTTATTTATCCCGTCGGATGTTGCGTCGCGACCACATTTTGCAAACTGTGGTTTCCGAGCTAACATAGAACTGATTTCTATCGTGATGTGCTTTTGAGACCTCGCCACCCATTTTTCTTACCTTATTTGTCTGTTCGCCTACCCGATCGAGTTGATTATGAGAGTGAATGTCGGGCGAGCAGAGCATGCTAGAGAAGTCGATAGAGGAGATCTTGATCGACCTCATGGATGAGAAGGTCATGTCTGTAGGCATATAGGCATCGTCGACGAGCGAATTGCAAGCATCCCCCTCGACTGTATGACGATCTATCCATACTGCGATGGAGAAAAGAAGCAAGCACTGAGATGATATAGTGAACGCAAGGTAGATCCCGTCGGTCTTTCCCGACTACATCCCACCTTTGGCTGGCACTGTTAGTCATGACAGTGTCCCACGTGACTTCGAGCACACGCTCATCACTGCATACCTCCCGAAAGGGATACGCGCAGTCGGACTACAGTTGGGACTGATCCTATCTCTCAATACCAGTGATTTTAACCTAGGAGACCGAAAAACCTATGCAATGCTCACACCGCATATGTACCTTAGAAAGATGACTGGAAAGAATCTGAAGATCGTTCCCTGACTGTGGATCAAGGAGATTGCGCGATCTACAATCCTTAACGTCACGAAGATCCCCCACTTCAACAGACATCAGGAGGTTAACGCGTGCATTAAAATCCTCCTGTCGTGCTACCATGGAGGCTATCTTTGGTTGGATAGGCACGTGACTGTGCATCCGGCGTTGATCCGCCTGATCATCGGATTGAGCATGCAAGGACTAGACCCTCACCGGTTCTACCCAGGAAAGACATCAGATCACTCATTGGCCCAGCACATCAAGGAGGCGTATGGCGATGTAGGGAAGGGGAAGCGAGGCTACAAGGTAGCCTCCATCCAGGATGGCACAGTGCGCCTAGCTTGTCAGTTGATCACTGGAAAGCTCATCAGAAAGAACCGGCCGACACAAGTCATGAGGTTCGTAGTCAACCTCGCAGGGAAGTGTGTCGAAGGGATGCAGATGAACTGGGTGAGCTACCTCGTCAACGAGTTGGAGAAGGACTGTTGCGAAGCGCAGGACCAAGGCTACAAGTTTCACTTTAGTTGGTTATTAATTCTTATTTCATTTGTCACATGGGAGATGCTAGAGGGAGCGACATTCCCTGAAGTCAAACCATCAGATCCATTGGCCGCAAGGTTCACCACCTTATGGTATATGAGCAACATGGCGAAGCAATGGCAATCAAATGTGGTTTTCCACACATACTACCTACAGCTCACGCATTCCATTGAATCATTCCCCTGAATGACCCTGAACACCTTGCATACGTACAAGCCACTAGCAAAGTTCCACGCAGACCGAAATTTCATCTACATCACTACGCGCAGGGACGAAAGAAAGGAGGAGATGCAGTGCTACTATAAATTAACTGATGAAGACATGGAGGAGATAACCAAGGAATGGCCAGCCGAATTCCTTGTACCGGTCGAAGTTGCAGAACTCTCCGACCCCGACATCATCGAAAGTCCTTTGGTCACTCGGGCAGAGTATGATGGACAGAGCAGCGCAAAGAAGAAGAAGAAAAATGAGGAAGTGCAAGACATAGACAGCGAGGAAAAGGACAGCGCATCAGAGGAAAATACTCCTGACTCACCTAAGGGAAGAGGAGGTGACGAAGTAAACCAAAAGGAGGAAGGGGAAGAAGACAAGCAGGAAAAGGGCGAAGTAACACCGCCAAAGGACCCCCTTACAAAGGCCGAGACATCAAAGAAAAGGAAGGTTTCTCCATAGAAACCCTCAGCATGGAAGAAGACCTGAGCCAATAAGCCTCAGTCATAGAACTTTCTCATAGTGGATGATATCCAGCTCATCATCACAGTCGTAGAAGACACCTCAGAGGATATCTTGCAGAGACAAGAAGTAAAGAAAGAAACTTTGTATGGCAGAATAGAGAAGGAGATCAAAGACCTCCAGTAGGCTATCCAGTCGAGCCTCGCAGTTTCTACTGCGCCACATTCAGCAGAGACTGTAGAATTGGGGGATGAGCCCACCCAATTACGTAGATTAGCAGATGAAACTGAGGCTCGAATTCATCGAGTCCAAGAAGAAAAAGAGCAGGCCATCAAGGCCTTGAAGCAAGAAAAGGAGGAGGCCCTAGAGAAACTCTGAATTGTGCAACAAGAGAAAGATGACATTAGAGCGAAGTTTGAGGAGGATAGAGAGACAATCCAGAAAGAGAAAGACCAGCTTCTCGCGAAGCAGATTGGGGTTCGAGAGGCAGTGACTAGATCACTTCGCTCTGTGTTAGGCTTGGCACATATGGAAGAAGAGACAGCTGAGAGACAAGTAGGGAAGCTCACTGAGGCCATTCAACAGCTTCAAGAAAGAGTAGCAGAGTTATAACTTCAGGCAGAGCCGAGCACCTCGCAAGAAGTACAAGATCAGAGGGAAGAAACTTCCAGGAGCGCAGTAGAAAGAATTAGGGTGTCGGTTTCAGAATGCAAGAAACTAAGTGACCGAAGTGCGCAGACCTATGAGCGTCTTGCAGAAGACCCGGAACTGAGGACATTGGAGGCACAACTTCAGGAGGCGAAGCAAGAGGCATCGAATTTGCAAGTGTAGATGAAGTTGCTTACTGCAGTGGAGAATATGAAGAGGTCGCAGAAGCAACGCACAGTCCAGCAGTAGGTCATTTCCATCTAGAGTAGAGTTATGGAGGTGACACAAAGACTCCAGCCAGTGCAGGATGAAGCCTGCACACTTTTTGAAGAGATTGAGGGACAAGGTTCACAGTTGGAACAGGTGGTCACAATAGTGGAACAACATCTAGAAGGTCATGTCGCTGATCAAGTAATTCAGGAGTTCACTGAGCAGGAAGCTCTGCAAAGCAGCAAGTCCACGCAGCCCAAGATAAGCTCGAGGCCTTCGAAGTGGTATTTCCCATATCAGAGTGACTCAGGACGAGTCAAAGGTGAGTGTTGGGTGCCTGTTGGACCTCAACTGAGTTTTGTAGAAACATTGGTCATGTTTGACCATTTTTGGGACTTCGACAGACTGGTCAAAGACGGAGCGCCCAGGCGAAGCGAAGATCACGGGATCTCACCCATTTTGCAAGCCTTTTGGGATATTAGGGTTTATGTAATAGGTATGGGATGTTAGCCCATAGGTTTACCCATGTTTAGGCCCCTTTTGTAATGTATAAATAAGTAGATAGGACTTAGAGCGGGAGATTTCTAATCAGCTTTGTGCAAGAACCTATTGCAAAGTGCGAATAGTTGTGAATGCTTTGTGCATATTGTATGTTGATACTTGCAGATCTAAGTGCAAGTGATTGTAAGAGGCTTTGTGCCTTGACCTAACTCGGGGAAGGAGGATCTGGCGAGGTGCGTAGATCTCCTGTCCTTGCGGAGTTTGCTCTGTGGATTTGTGCACAGGAGCAGAGGACTGTAAGAAGCTTGAAGACTAATAAGAAGAGAAGAATATTGGTGGACGTAGCCCCACACTGGGGTGAACCACGTATATCCTATGTTGATGTGATTTGTGCAGTGTGTTCATGTTGTTTATGTATTTATTTGCTTAATGCATTGATCTTGATGTATCATAGGTAGATCCATTGATTCTTAGTGCTTTATGTGAACGAATGTTGGATCTGTTCTGATGTTATGCACTAAATGGTTAGATGTGCTTAATCTGGATTACCACTACGCAAATCTATAAGTAGGGTTAATATGCGATGTGGATAAGAATCATAGCTTAATGCATATTGTGGGCTAAGTGCTTTGTTAAGTATTGTGATCACAGAGCTGTGTCCCAGCTAGGTTGTAGAAACATGAGTCTTGCAACCCCCCCTGCCTCTACCTCGGGTGAGACTTCATCTGCTTCGTAGGTGTTTTCGAAAGGGCCGGTAGTTAGGGTTTTGTTGGTACGTTGTTGAAGTGTTGAACCCTGGGTATGCCCCTATGCCAAAAAAAAACCTATCGTAGTCCTCTACTCGAATGGAAAAATTGATTTGGTTTTCCATTGATCATTAGTGCAATCCATGGTGAGCCAATATAGGCTTGAATCCAATTTACAAAGTCTTTTGAGAATCCAAAATTCCTAAGCACCAAGAAGAGGAATACATGCTTGACTCTCTAAAATGCATTAGTCGTGTACAATTTTATAACCATACCTCTTTCTTTGTTATTCTGACTGACATATATGGATTCTTGCACAAGGATGATATTGTCAATTATTTGTTTGTTTTTCATGAATCCCTTTGATTTTCTGAAATCATCTTGCTTATGAGCAGTTTAATTCTATTGGAAATGATTTTTGTGAGGACCTTATAGGATGAATTGCAAAGGGAAATACGTCTAAACCTGGAGAAGTTAGGCGCCTTTCTTATACCTCCCCGGTCTAATTCTCCATTGACATCACTTAAGTTAGGTGCCTTTCCTCCTAATTCGAATAATTAATTAATTAAGCCACCCCCTCAACACCCTTTTCTTCTATTTCTCGGTTGACTTTGGCTTAAGTGACTTTTCCTATGCTTTTTGGCTTAATTCATCGTTTAGCCATTTATTCACCCTTATTTCTCCCTTTGTTCCCTGTTTGTGCCTGACTATAGTCTATGGGAACATATAGACTACTAAGTCACTCCCTGTTGGCCTATTATTGGGAACGGGATATCACAGTCCTCCCTTCCCGATATTGCTTCTCCTCAAGCAACATTAATCCTGGGTGTTGCAATATATTTTCTCCCTCCCATGTGGCATCCTCCATTGGAAGTCCCCTCCATATGACCAAGCACTCCCTGATGACCCTGCTCCTTAATCTGCACTCTCTCTACTCTAGCACCTCCTCTGGCATTAGCTCCAGTTGACCCTCCTGATCCAAAGGTGGAAACTCCTCTAAAATGATAACTTGTTGTCCCACTGCCTTTTTAAGGAAAGAAACTTGGAACACATTGTGAATCTTGCTACCCTCTGTCATCTCTAACTCATCGGCCACTTTTCCTACCTTCCTACTAACCCTGTACGGTCCATAGAAATTAGGCTTCAGCTTGTCTTCCCCACTTCTTTTCAAGCAAGAATGTATGTATGGTTGTAATCGTAGAATAACCAAGTCTCCTACCTCGAAACTGTGCTCTATCCTCTTCTTGTCTACATAGATATTCTGTTGGTTCTGAGCTTCTTGTAAGTTCTCCTTTACCACCCATAGAATCATCTGACTTTCCTCAATCCAGTCTTTGGCCCACAGGACCCTGTTATCCCCAAACATAGTCTCCACAAAAGAGGGTGCATTGTATCCATACAATGCTCTAAACAGAGACATCCTGATAGACATGTGGTAAGTTGTGTTGTAATAATACTCAGCCATGTGCAACCATCTCACCCATGTGCATTGTTTCCCCCCCACACAATTTCTCAGATACTCCTCCACCCATTTGTTGACAATCTTTGTCTATCCATCTGTTTGTGGGTGCTAGTTGGGACTCATGGCTAACTATGTGCCCACCAACCCAAAGAGATCCTACCAAAATGTGTTGATGAAGCGCCCATCCTTATCACTGAATATCTTCCCGGGTAAACTTTGCAACCGGAAAACCTCTCTGAAAAATAACTCTCCTACTTGTATGGACTTGTATTATGTGGGTATGGAAAACAAGTGTGCAACTTTGATCAACTTGTTGACCACTACAAATATATAGTTCCTGCCCTGCACTTGAAGAAGACCTGTAATGAAGTCCATAGAAATTCTCTCCCATTTCTGCTCCGGAATGGGTAAAGGTTGAAGTAACCCCGTGGGGTGTGTCTGCTCAGACTTGTTCTGTTGACAAGTCGTGCACTCCTGGATGTGTTTCATTAAATCATCCTTGAGACCCTTCCATGATAATCTCTCCCTAATCTTCTGGTAAGTTTTGAAGTATCCCTAATGCCCGGTTGTAGATGAGTCATGTTATCCCCCACTTTAGGGATAACTAAGGAGATTATGTCTCGACGCCCACAGGTCTTAGACATGGAGTACTGAGAGCCATATCGACTTGAACATGGCTCTGGAGGGCCCATATTTTCTTCCTTCAGTACCTCCCCTTTGTCAGTAGCAGCAGCATCCATCACCTTCGACTTGGTCCTGTAGCAGAGATGGATCTTGCTCCATGAGGTAATGAGTCTGGGTATCATGGTATGTGTCACTCTCATCCTCAAAACCTTTGAATATGTGCATTTAGTTCCTTTTGTTTCTAACGGATGCTTGGATCTTATACTTATCCACTTGACCATGTCTGGGGGGGATGACAGGATGCCCTAGTAATCTTGTGCCCATAGGTTTTGAGTTTCCACTAGGGGGATTCATGAAAAGTCATCGTTCGTTCCCATCATACTTACCACTTTCCATATTGCTCCCACTCATCCATCCCATTACATTGGTCTGGACATTGGGTTGGCCAATCAATTAAAGGTTTCACCTTACCTTGTGGGAAGAAGGGGCGAAATACCCGGAAGGTGAAAGCATCTAGCAAAAGACAAAAGCCTAAAAAAAAAAAATAACCTCGAGATGCTTGGCCCAGGGATCCCCGAGAAAGAAGTAAAAGGCTTCTCAGGAAGAAAGAGAGGGACCCATAAAAAATAACAAAACAAGACCTAGTCAGAGGATATGGGGTCTCATCATGAGCCAACCTATTAGGTCCATGGGCATCTAGCTGTATGACACTACTAGCAGTTGGTTACCACGTCAGGGTAGTGGCTCTTGGTGGCATAGCCAAGAGAAAGGCGATCTCATCATGAGCCAACCGTATCATTTTCGTGAAACTGCTTGTGGGTAACATTGCCTGATCCAGATTTTATGAGTAGAACGAAATGACTACAAATTATTAACAGGTGCTTAACACAAAATAACAAAGATACAGTAAAACTGGTTTTCTATTAAATAAGGAAATAAGATGAAACTGTAAAATGCAGTAGAAAACAAGCTTGCTTGAATGGTGGCGGCTTATCTCTGATAAGAGATGTGATGGTTGCGCTCATTCACAAGAAGATGGTTACAATGAGGCTTTGAAGGCATTTTTACAATAAACAGGAATGTCAAAAACCCTAGACATCCAAAAACCTAACCCTAGGAGATGAAGCGCCAAAAGTCATGTGGGCCCCGTTTGGGTAAGTCAGTACATCAACTTCCTGGGGTCGTAAATTTTGCATACGATCTTCGTTTGACACGCTCAATACCTCGTTAGAAAGATCTATCCAAGGAATACAACTTTTGTGTGAGAAACATTGAAGGAAATTCCATGTTGCTCCCCGTTTTCCCAAAACAAGTCGTTTAGGGCCTCAAAACAACTCCGAAAGTTTCAGGACCAAAAAACTGCTAAAAATAGTAAATTACCAAAATTGCCAGAAAATTGTTTTGAGCCAGTTGGAAAAGGTGGGTGGCCACCGATATACACCTTGATTAATCCTCCCTCCTTAGGAAGCAATGGTCTCCACTACGTTGAGTTCCCCCATCAGATGAGGAAATTTATGTTGAATTTGGCCCCGGGTGAACCACTTTCCATGGTGCAGGAGCTGCCTTGCTTTAACAACTTGATAAAGCTGGATCCTTTGTTGTCGAGTCCCCTTGATCTGTGTGTCCACAATATGATAATGGAGTCATGTTGTATGAAGTCAAGGTTGAGCTCTATTGGTCTCAGTTGTTCTGCTACTTCTGAGGTGTCCAATAATGGTGGGAAATAAGGGCGAAGGGGATCCATGTTGAACATTGTGCCAAGGAAAGGAGGAATGTTGAGCTCAAAAGAATTATCCCCCACAGCCTTGGTGATGGTGTACGTCCCATAACGGAGTGGGTGAAGCTTCTGATGGGGTCAAATAAGGCGTTCTTTCTGCAAGTGCAACCAAACTTGTCACCCACCTGAAACTTATGTGGCACCCGATGTTGATCATGGCACTACTTGTACTTGTCATTAGACTTATGTAGGATATCCTAAACCAGTTGGCGGATGTGATAGATTCACTCAATGAACTAGGTGGCTTTGTCATCTTCAGTTGGAGCAGGAGATGATTCGGTCGAGGTGACCGCAAGGGGAAGTGCAACATCTATGGGACCCAATGGTTGGAATCCCAACCCCACCTGAAAGGGGTTGTGGCCGGTTGAGATATGCAGGGCTTGGTTGTAGCTATGATGGACATAGGGAAGGCTCTCATCCCATGTGTGAGGTTTCTTGGAATTATACATGCGAAGGATATGCAAAATCATTTGATTTACGACCTTGGTTTGGCCATCCATCTGAGGGTGGAAGGTCATGGATTTGGTGAGCTTGGTGTCCAGCAGTGACCAAAGGCTCGACCAAAATGTGCTGAGATATTGACTGTCCTGATCTGAGACAATGGTTTTTGGGATTCCAAAATGTACCTAGACTCGTTCAAATAAGATCTTGGCAGTGGCCTCTGTTGTGATGCTCTTCTTGCAGGCAACCAGAATTGCCATCTTAGAAAAGCGATCAACAACCAAAAAAACACAGTCATTTCCCCACTTGGTGGATGGGAGACCCGACATGTAGTCCATTGAGATGGATTCCCATGGCCTGTCAGGAGTAGGAAGAGGGGTGTACAGGCCTTGTTTCTTAATGGTTGGTTTGGCAATAGCGCAGGCAGTGCAGGACCTGATATACTTGCTGACCTCTTGTCGAAGTTTCGGCCAATAGAAATGTTTTTGTAGCATCGTCACTATCTTTTCGACGATGAAGTATCCTACCACTTGAATGTAGTGGGCTTCCTAGATCATCTTCGCTCACTCTCTTGATGGAACACAAATATGGCCCAGACGACACAACAACCCATCCTGAAGATGGAAATTATCGACAACTACGTTTGCACCCAACATTCGGTAGGTGGTGGCGAAGTCTGGGTCTGTCTCATAGAGTTGGGGCCATCCAGAGGTCTCGTGGCCGCAAGAATCTAGCACCATGGTGAGTGTTGCGATTGCTGGTCTGCTGAGGAAATCAGCGATGCAGTTGGTGCTTCCTATTTTATACTTGATGTTGAGGTGTAATTGCTGCAAGTATGTGGACCACTTTTGATGGCAGTCATTCTGCAATTTTCCTTGTGTCTGCATGAACTGCAGTGGCTTATGATCAGTGTGGATGACAATGTCCTTCCCAAGAATGTAATGTCTCCACTGGAGGCAGGATTGCACAATGGAGTACATTTCTTTGTCGTAAGTAAGGTACTTATGAACAACATTTGATAGTGTCTCACTATGATAGGCCATGGGGTGGTCGTGTTGAGTGAGAACGGTGCCCACATCATAGTTTGAAGCATATGTCTCACTCTCAAAGGGTTGTTGCAGGTCTAGTAGTGAAAGTATTGGGGCTGAGCACAAGCGCTGCTTCAAATCATCGAATGCTTGTTGTTGGAACCGACCCCACGCAAATTTTGCCTTACCACCACCCCTGGTTATTTGGCTGAGGGCCCATGCAATGTGGGAGAATCCCAACACGAACCTGCAGTAGAAATTGGCAAGGCCCAAGAAGCTCTGAAGCTTAGTGAGTGTGGTTGAGGCTGGCCAGTCACGGATGACTTGGATCTTGGCAGTATCGACATGTATGCCATGTTGATCAATGATGTAGCCTAGCTAATGGACCATGTCCATGCCGAAGGAGCATTTTTCCAAGTTGGCGTATAGTGTGTGTTGTCGTAGGGTGTGCAGAACCTGCTGAACATGCTACAAGTGTTCGGCCCAAGTCTTGCTGTAAATGAGAATGTCATCCAGATACACCACTACAAAATTATTCTTGAATGGTCGCAGGATATTGTCCATCATCCTCATGAAAGTGGTTGGAGCATTTATCGAACCAAATGGCATGACCAACCATTCAAAAAGGCCTTCCTTTGACTTGAAGGTGATCTTCCATACATCTGTTTGTTCTATCGGGACCTAGTGGTAACCAAACTTCAGATCAATCTTACTGAAGTATTTGGCCCCCATGAGTTGATCAAGGAGTTCGTCGATTCGGGGAATCAGGTACCGGTTTCTAACTGTGATTTTATTCAGAGCCTGGTAATCAATGCAGAGTCACCAGGTTCCATATTTCTTCTATACTAGCATGATTGGGCTCTCGCAAGGTGATGAGCTGGGAAGGATGTGCCCCTTGTGGAGAAGTTCTTGGATCTGTCACTTGATATCATCATTCTCTAACAGAGAGCGACGATAAAATGGCCCATTGGGCAGCGATGCGTTGGGAGTCAGATCGATGGGGTGCTTGACCTGGTAGTGCAGAGGTACCCCGGTAGGTGAGGAGAAGATATCTGAGTATTCTTCCACGATCTTATATACTTTCTTCTGATGTGTGGAGAGGTCGATCATAGAGACCCTGGATGTGGCTATGATCTTTCCCTCATTCTGAGAGTGAATCACGAAGAAGACAAAATTCCACGTCTGAGAGATGACCTTCCTACATTGCTTAGCAGAGATCAAGGAAATAGCACTAGATGGGACTACCTCGGGTATCTTGTACAATTTCCTGTTCAAAGTAATAATAACACTACGAGGCCTAAACTCATATACAACATGACGTTTCCATAAATAAGGTTGGCCCAAAATAACATCACAAACTTTGAGAGGAGAAACATCACACAATACCTCGTCTTTGAAGGGCTTGATGTCATACGACAGTGGGCACTTTTGGCTGACGTGAAGATCTCTTCCTTGGTGGATCCATCCAATGGTGTAGGGTTGTGGCTGCGGCGTTGTCGATAGGGCCAGCCCCTTGATGACCTCTGCTTAGATGAGGTTCTTTTGGCTACCGCTATCAACGATGAAGTGCAACAGGGTGCCTTTTACCCACATCTATGAATGAAAGAGGCGCTCTCCTTCTTCTGGCTCGTCTGGTTCACCAAGCTGGAGCTTGGTGGTAACAACGGTGGAACTGGGTTCCGCGTCAATGATCTATCTTCCCCTTTCTGGTTCTGACTCAGAGTCAGAACCTGCATCTGATTCATAGGCTTTCATTTCGGCCACCAGCGACTGCTTTGAACATTAGTCAACAGTGTTATGCCAAGGGATCTTATGGAAGTCGCACCACTTCCCGGTATCTTTATTTGTCTTTCCAGTGTCCTTCTTTGCTTGCAGCTTGGACTGGTTGTCTTGATACTGTCCATCTTTGATCTGTCCTTTGTTGTGTGGGTTGGCATCACCCATTCCTGGTTTTTGTTGTGAGGGGTTCCCAGGCCCAAATTGTTGCATCTTATGTTTGAGCTTATGCTTGATTTTGACAGTATATTGGTAGGCCGCGCCCAAGGATGAGATGTCCAGAAATTCCATTTCGGTCTGGATGTATCTATGCACAGCATCGCGATACTTGAGCACCAGATGTCTCTCTAAATATTTGATACCCATCTTGGTGTGCAAGGTATGGGAGATATTTGTGAAATCTGGCACTACTTGGTCTCTTTCTTGTCGTAGTGTGGTCCATTTGGTATACAAGTTGTCATAACTTTCGACAGTGTAGTATTGTTCCTTAATAGAATCCCTGAAGGATTCCCAGGTGGATGTGACTGTAAATAATGAGGGCTACTCTGTTTCCTTTTTCTCACATAAAGTTTGCCACCAATCTTTGACATGGGGAACAACTTTGAGGAGCGCAAAAGTAATCTTTTCTCTATTCGAAAAGTTATGGACAGAAAAATGCACTTCTAGTAGATTCAACCACTTGTCTACAACATCTGCGTCTATATGACCTTCAAATATAGGAATATTGAATTTTATTTGTACCTTGAAGGGGGCGACGCCTCCGCTCGAAGAAGATGTGTCGCTTGTTGGTAGCCGCCGAAGGATTTGCGTGAAACTATCCATCATCTCGTTCCTCTGTTGCATGAGGGCTTCCTCAATCAACAGTTTGAAAGGATCTCCTATCCCGTCATCTTTCTTTTCTCCTGCCATGAGAGGTCGCTTGGGCATGCGAGAGATTTTGTCCTCAAGAGAAATAAGCTCGAGACCCAACTCTTTGTACTCCAACCTTGTTGGGGACATGCATTAAGACAACAAGGAGCAGACCGCTCTGATACCACTAGTCCAGATTTTATGAGAAGAACGAAATGACTACAGATTATTAACAAGTGCTTAATACAAAATAACAGAGATACAGTAAAATGTGTTTTCTATCCAATAAGGAAATAAGCTGAAACTGTAAAATGCAGCGAAAAACAAGCTTGTTGGAATGGTGGTGGCTTATCTCTTAGAAGAGATGTGACGTTTGCACTCATTTGCAAGAAGATGGTTACAATGAGGCTCTGAAGGTCTTTTTACAATAAACATGAATGTCAAAACCCTAGACATCCAAAAACCTAACCCTAGGAGATGAAGCGCCAAAATTCATCTAGGCCCCGTTTGGGTAAGTCAGTACATCAACTTCCCGGGGTCGTAACTTTTGCATACGATCTATGTTTGACGTGCTCAATACCTCGTTAGAAACATCTATTCGAGGACTACAGCTTTTGTGTGAGAAACATTGTAGAAAATTACACATTTCTCCCTGTTTTCCCAAAAAACGTCATTTAGGGCCTCAAAACGACTCCGGAAGTTTCAGGACCCGAAAAACTGCTAAAAATAGTAAATTACCAAAATTGCCAGAAAATTGTTTTGAGCCAGTTGGAAAAGGTGGGTGGCCACCGATATCCACCTGGATCATTTCCACCACTGGTCACCATGCCAAGGCAATGTCCCTTGATTATCTTCTTGAATAAAAAGCAATAAAGAATAAGAATAAAAGGCATGAATGGGCTTGGAAACATTTGCATCCAGGACAGGTGCAGCTCACCTTCTACAAAGGCACCCACAAGTAAGCCATGCATTTCCCTGATATCACTGCACCCTTTTCCAAACATCCCTTATCCACCTCATCCACCCACATGACTTGGATTTGAATTCTCTTGGAAACATCCCACATCCAGTGAGCATTATCCCAATAGGACGCCATGTCACTTTCTCCAACTTGGCTTGTAGATTTGTGTAATGTCTTTGAGCATTTGACTGAGTAAAAGGGGTTTTATGCACATGTTTAATAAAATTGATGATTGGATTTGATTGACATTGCTATGATGCTTGTGACTTGTGAGCCCATGGAGGGCATATCTGTTGATATGCAGGATCATACTCGACAGACATGTACGACAATGGACAGGTACACATGGGGAGATGATTAGTTCAGACCTCTATGGGGATGAAGAACCCACCAGATGGATGTTAATACCCCAACAGGGGGCAGATATAGGACATAGGGGTTTGCACCGGAGAAGAGGAGGATGTTCCATAGAGGCAGTCTGGCAGAGATTGACATTGCTATGATTGGATGTGAGATTAACATTGCTATGATGCCTGTGACAGTATAGAGGGATTTGCACCAGAGAAGAGGAGGATGTTCTACAGAGGCAGTCTGACAAAGCCTTACCTAGGGGGGTTGTGCCCTCTCCATTGGGACGTTGGCCTTGGAAGGCCCATGACGTCACCTATGACCTCCTATGATGTCATCTAGCGATATGGGAGTTTGGGAGGTAGTTGTGGCATGATTGGCACGTGTGGAAGCTTACAGAGGCCCAAGTGGGCTAACATTTTTCTCTAGGAGGCCACATTTCTCGTAGAAGCAGCATGACGTCTTTACTTTGCTTGATTAGGGTTTAATTTGGGAAATTTAGTGTAAAACACTATTATTATGTATTTTGGCCTTGTCAGCCTTTTGGTGACCTAAAATTTAATTAAGGTCATTTGTATTGTATAAGTAAGAGAGCAAAACTCTCTTTTATTCATCATCTTTCACTCACACTTAGTGAGGTCTAAAATTTGTGCCCTCCTTTAGGGTTTTTGGCTGAAATATTGATGCGCACTTGTTGAAGGAGGCTTTTTCTTGGCTATTTTGGCATTTTTTTGGTGGAAGGTTTACAACTAGGGTTTGACTATATGAATGTTTTGTGAATTGTAAGTAAATTTCTGCAATCCTTCTTTATTTGAATGGTTATGGTATCTTTCACTTGCATTTTTATGAAATTTGTTGGATTAAAACCCTAGGCAACAAACACATGTTGGTGTCCTTGTTTCATGTCCCTATTAAGTTATGCTAAGAGCCATTTTTGTTGAAGATGAATGTTAGAGCCTTGCCATAGCAACACTCTACCATTCAACCTTCAAGCTAGTCGTTTTTATCTTGTTATTGAGCTAAAGAAGGAGGAAAACACACTAAGGCCTAGGGTTTCTACACCTTAGTGAGTCGTTTTCCAATAGGGTTTGATTGATAAAGCCTTGCCTTAGCAACACTTCATCATTAAACTCTCTTGTCTTTAGCCCTACCATTTGTTACTCAAGCTAGCTATTTTAACTTGTCTTTTGAGATAGAGAAGGAGGAAGATGCACTAAGGCCTAGGTCGACTACACCTTAGTGAGTCGTCTCCCCTAGGGTTGATAATTTGAAGCCTTGCCTTAGCAACACTTCAACTATCATATCCCTCTTGTATGTATCCCAATCATTATCATTTCATCCCTTCAACCTTTGCAGCCTCTTTTGACTCCATTTTCCCTAATAACGCACTGATCTAAGACCTTCTATGTTTGAGTACCTTGATCATACACACTTCAAATACTTTGAGCAATTACTAATCTGTCTAACCCTAGCTTAGACTAACACTTACTAACCCTATTGCCGCTATCATTTACTTATGCTATAACCATATCCATGCAGCATTTATTACATCTTTGAAGCAATTGAAAGATTGGCTAAAGCATTGCTTTCTCATGTTGATGCTATTACATTGATGATAAATTGTCATTGCACATTGTGAGGCTTCTTTAGCATTTATTGTGAAGTGATATTGTGTAATCATTGCTATTGTACAAAAATTGATTTGCTTCATCAATATTATTGGTCAATTGCTTATTATCAGAAAGTATTTGATTATATGAAGTACTAACCAGCAAGTGATCTTGCACATGTATAGTTTTCTTGTTGCTTTGTCTCAGGCAGGTACACTTTCTGGTTATTACTATCTTTATTGGCTGTTAAGTAGGACTTTCTGATCGATGGTGACTTTTGAGGGGGGAAATATCACTTAGCCTTTTAAGCCTTTGCCTTCTCAAAACCCCAGGTCACCGGGGACGTCCCCCCTGGGCCTACCACCCTAAATAGAAAGAGTTATCCTATTGAGGTGACAATGGTAGGATAGCCTTAGTTTTGCCAGTTTTCCTTTCATTCACCCATCCTTTACTCCAACTACAAACTATGCAATAATATTTTGGTGCCGTTGTCGGGGAACACTGAGTCAATTCTCCTAAAAGACGACACTTTTCGGTAAGCCTTTCCTCAAGATCCTTTATCTTACACACTTACCTGGTGACTCCACTAAGGGTGATTCCCTTATCCCTTTGGTAATTTCAAGAAAAATATCTGGCGACTCCACAATTCACAAAGAGGTATAATAACCCTCCTCAATCTTTCAGAAGAAAGCCTCCCCGAAACTCTCCTGTAGTAAAATCACTTTTCAAAGGCAGTCTTCCTTTAAACACAATGTCTAGCATAACGACTCAGACCAATGCGTCAAACCCAGCCAATAATCAAAGACAATGGTCATACAGTCTATTCAAACCACTAGACATGTCAGCTATACCAAGATACCCTAGGCAAATGCCACCCAAGTATGAGAAGTAGTTGCCTAAGTTTATCGATACTAATGCAATCAGTGTTGAAGAGCATATGAGCAATTTTTGGGCATTTTTTTAGCTTCACCCCGTTAGTGATGATGTTGAAGACATAGTCATGAAATTGTTCTCTGCTACCCTCCTTAATGCTTCAAAGCGTTGGTACCATAGTCTTCTCGATGTTAGTATTAAAACCATGGACAAGTTAGAAGAAGCCTTTCTCAAAAGATGGAGTAACAAAGAAGACCCCAACATGCTTCTAACTAGGCTCAATTACCTTTGGAAACATGAGAATGAGAGCATTAGAGAATTCCACACTAGGTTTGAGACCCTATTGCAAAAGATCCCTGTGAGACATCATCCAACCGATAATTTCCTTGTTTACATCTACACCAAATCTTTCACTAGACAACTAGGGTATTCCTCGAGAATAAAAACCCCCAAACAATCCAAGAAGCTCAAGAATTAGCTACAAAGATTGAAGGCAACCTGCACTCGTCTAAGATTGAGCCTTTCTCAAACCCAAGGGGCAAAATGGACATTAAACCCAAGGTAGTCCACAACACTGAGCCTTCCTCAGATATTTGCACCAGCCTAGCAAAGTTGCAAACAACCATGGATGGCATGATAATAAATCAAGAGCTAATGATGAATAGGATTGTCAACATAGAAAGAGCTCAGAGCCAAGCACCTAGGGTCCCATACAAAGGTCAATTCCAAAAGGGGAACCAAATCTATAAACCGAAGAATGAACAAGAGGTTCCTAACACTTTGGCCCCTACAAACGTCGTGGATGAAAATCCTTGGTGTTTTCATTGTAGTGAATCACATTGGGAACATGAGTGTCCCTACAATGATGGAAGCCATGACCAAGTGAAAAATCTAGACCATATTTTAGAAGGCCCGCAGATTTGCCTAAATATCACTCCTGAGGAACATCGAGAGGGCATAAAAGAAGCAGCCAGGAAGGCCAGGATGGAGGTAATAAACAACTTAGACCAGGAATCAAAAGAAAAGATGAAGAAACAAGAATTTCAGGTGTATAGATGAAAGAAGTTAAACCAACCTATCTCTACCATTCCTGCAGTAACTCAAATGAAACCTCCACCCTTGGATATTCTCCTCCCTAAGACATCCAAAACTGAGAGGGTGGAATTAAAATTTGACTTCGACGGGGAACTATCTAAGATGCACGTAACCATCCCTATGAGAGAAGTCATTAAGGTACCATCTATTAAAGTACGATTTGAAAATTTATTCAAAGGATCAAATGGACCTATGGACCCCCCTATTATGTTACAAGCTCATCACTTTAGGGTCTAGTATGATGAGCATCCTCCCTTTTTCATGACCTTGATAATGAATAATAAGAGCCTCAATAATTTCGTGTTGGATTCATGGGTTGGTGATAACATGATGTCACTCAAGGTCATGCAACAGTTGGGCCTAAAAGTAACACGACCTTACAGAAACATGTGTGGCTTTGAGTCTAGAGCCATACCCACACATGGGGTAATTCAAAATGTGGAAGTTTACCTTAAAGAATACCCTGAGAAAATAATCCACATTGACATAGTAGTAGTAGACGTCCCAGATGTGTGGGGGATGTTGTTGTCTAGAAATTTTTCCTCAATGTTGGGTGGTACTCTTGAGATGGACCTCACTTATGTGAATATACCTTTGAAAAATGGAACCATAGATCATCTTCTAAATGTACCAATGACTAGAAACCATGTGCAAGAAGCCAGTGATCCCATCAAAGATGACAAAGCACATGAGAAAATCATGGAAAGTCTTCCTGAATTTCTCTTAATGATATGCCTTTTGCAACAGAGGAAGACTTTGATCAAATTCAATGGCGCAAGAAAGAAGAATACCAACAACTCCTAGACAAGTATAAAGACAAAGAAGTTGGGACTGTGAAATTACTAAAAACAGGAGAAAGCGATGTATTGGTTCGTCCTTCCCAACATGAAGTCTTTACAGCAGAATCCCACCCCCCCTCCCTCTGCACAATACACCAGGGTTGTTCAAGAAACAACCAAATACAAAATTAGAGAATACAAGGAAGGGGATGTAGTATGGATGTGGGATACCAAGAAAGGAGAGCCAACTGATGTCAAAGGAAGTACTTGATTTTGGTTCGGGCCTTTCAAAGTTGGAAGAAAATCAGTTGACAACTCTTACTACTTGTCCACTTTGGAAGGAAGAAGGCGCCCATTACCAGTCAGTGGGAACCTCCTCAAACCCCATCAAGGTGGGGAGACCTAACTTCATAGGTAAGTGCAGGTAAGTAGGTAGGCATTTGCATTCATTGTATATACTATTTGCATCGCATACTAGAGTAGTTTGCTTTTACACTTGTACATATGCTTGCTTTCAGTTTTATATATATGATCTGGGGGTGATATCACCACCCCAAATGATTATTGATAGTTTCTATGGAGATCAATCATGTTACAGGTTATGCCAGAGATGTTGAGGTTCTCATGCGCTCTACGGTGAGCACGTGTCCCTGATTTGGAGCTAGATGTTATCCCCCACTTTAGGGATAACTAAGGAGATTATGTCTCAAGGCCCACAGGTCTTAGACATGGAGTATCGAGAGCCAGATCGACTTGAGAATGGCCCTGGAGGGCTCATCTTTTCTTCCTTCAATGCCTCTGCTTTGTCAGCAGCAACAACATCCATCACCTTCGGCATGGTCCTGTAGCAGAGATGGATCTTGCTCCATGAGGTAATGAGTCTAGGTATCATGGTATGTGTCACTCTCATCCTCAAAACCTTTGAAAATGTGCATTTAGTTCCTTTTATTTCTAACGGATGCTTGGATATTATACTTATCCACTTGACCATGTCTAGGGGGAATGACAGGATGCCCTAGTAAGCTTGTGCCCATGGGTTTTGAGTTGCCACTAGGGGGATTCATGAAAATTAATCGTTCGTTCCCATCACACTTACCACTTTCCATCTTGCTCCCACTCATCCATCCCATTACATTGGTCCCTCCATTGGGTTGGCTAATCATTTAAGGGTTTCACCTTGCCTTGTGGGAAGAAGGGACTAAAGACCTGGAAGGTAAAAGCAGCTGGAAAAAGATAAAATCCTAAAAAAATAATAATAACCTCGAGATGCTTCACCCAGGGATCCCCGAGAAAGCAGTAAAAGGATTATCAGCAAGAAACAGAGGGACCCATAAAAAATAATAAAACAAGACCTAGTCAGAGGATAGGGGGTCTCATCACGAGCCAACCTATTAGGTCCACGGGAATCTAGCGGTACGACACTACTAGCAATTGGTTACCAGGCCAGGGTAGTGGATCTTGGTGGCATAGCTAAGAGAAAGGGGGTCTCATCACGAGCCATCCTTCTCATTTTCGTGAAAGTGTGTGTGGGTAACATTGCCACCACTGGTCACCACTCCAGGGCGGTGTCCCCTGATTAGATTCTTGAATAAAAACAAATAAAGAATAAGAATAAAAGGCATGAATGGGCTTGGAAACATTTGTGTCACATACCCACTACCTCAATCAGATTTTTTCGTTGATTTCTGTTGAATCAGAGCCCCCGAATTACCTACGGAGGCCTAGCGCAAGCTAGCTCTTTCTCTCTCCCCGTTCCCATGTGGTCGTGGGTCATGATCACAGTTCGAATAAACGCAGTACCTCTTTGTATTTCGCGCCTCGGCGCTACACTGATGTCGAGTCGTTCAACTTGGAAACCGCCGAACCCTGACAGGGCTAGCGACCGGCCAACAGGGACGAATCCCTACAGGGTTAGCAAATGGCCAATAGGAACAAATCCCAACAGGGCTAGAGAACAGCCAATGAGAACAGGCCCCGTCGCACGGTTAAGTGGAGTACAGGTGGCGGAGGGGGAAAGGCGACACGGTAGTCGACAGGACAAGAGGGGGCCCCATTTCACACGCCACACTATTCCGGACCCCCCCC
>ML815215.1:13927-70227 GCA_009831015.1 Picea engelmannii | reverse complement strand
AATTTCTCTTCTTATACCTCCCCGATTCAATTCTTCATTGACATCACTTAAGTTAGGCGCCTTTCCTCCTAAGTCGAATAATTAATTAATTAAGTCACCCCCTCAACACCCTTTTGTTCTATTTCTCTGTTGACTTTGGATTAACTGACTTTTCCTATTCTTTTTGGCTTAATGCAGCGTTTATCCATTTATTCACCCTTATTTCTCTGTTTGTTCCCTGTTTGTGCTTGACTATAGTCTAGGAGAACAGATAGACTACTAAGTCACTCCCTGCTGACCTATTCTTGGGAACGGGACATCACAATCCTCCCTTCCCAAGATTGCTTGTCCTCAATGCAACATCAATCATGGGTGTTGCAATATATGCTCTCCCTCCCATGTGGCATCCTCCACTGGAATTCCCCTCCATATAACCAACCACTCCCTTATGACCCTGCTCCTCAATCGATGCTCTCTCTTCTCTAGAACCTCCTCTGGCACTAGCTCCAGTTGACCCTCGTCATCCAAAGGTGGCAACTCCTCTGAAATGCTAACTTGTTGTTCCACTACCTTTTTAAGGAAAGAAATGTGGAACACGTTGTGAATCTTTCTACCCTCCGGCAGCTCTAACTCATAGGCCACTTCACCTACCTTCATGTTGACCCTGTATGATCCATAGAACTTAGGGTTCATCTTCTTTTCCCCTCTTCTTTTCAAGGAATATTGTTTGTACGGCTGTAATCGCAGAAAAACCAAGTCCCCTACCTTGAAATTGCATTCTATCCTCTGCATGTCTACATATATATTGTGTTGGTTCTAAAATGCTTGTAAGTTCTCCTTTACCGCCCGTAGAATCCTTTCATTCTCCTCAACCGAGTATTTGGCAGGCGGGACCCTGTTATCCCCAAACACAGTCTCCACAAAAGAGGGTGCATCGTATCCATACAATGCTCTAAATGGAGACAACCTAATAGACATGTGGTAAGTTGTGTTGTAACAATACTCACCCATGTGCAACCATCTCACCCATGTGCGTTGTTGCCTCCCCACATAATTTCTTAGATACCCCTCCACCCATTTTTTGACAATCTATGTATGTCCATCTGTCTGTGGATGGTAGTTGGTACTCATGGCTAATTTTGTGCGCACTAACTTGAAGAGATCCTGCCAAAATGTGTTGATGAAGTGCCCATCTCTGTCACTGAATATCTTCCTGGGTATACTGTGCAACCAGAAAACCTCTCTAAAAAATGAATCTACTACTTGTATGGCCTTGTAGTCTATGGGTATGGAAAAGAAGTGTGCAACTTTGGTCAGTCTGTCGACTACTACAAATATACAATCCTTTCCCTACACTCGAGGAAGACCTATAATGAAGTCCATAGAAATGCTCTCCCATTTCTACTCTGGAATGGGTAGAGGCTGAAGTAAACCCGCAGGGTGTGTCTGATCGTACTTGTTCTGCTAACAAGTCATGCACTCTCGGATGTGTTTTAGTACATCATCCTTGAGACCCTTCCATGATAATATCTCCCTAATATGTCGGTAAGTTTTGAAGTATCCTTGATGCCCAGATGTAGATGAATTGTGACAAACCTTCAAAACCTTCCCTTTTAAGGTATATTCTGGAACCAAGTAGATCTGGTCCTTGTAGAAAATGATATCGTCTAGCACCTAGTATCTATCATCAACTACTTTTCCATTCAGTACCTTACAAGCAAACTTGTTTTTGGAGTACTCCACCAAAAAATGTGTCTTCCAGTCTGTGCAAATATCCATCATCGAACACCCTGTTAGCCTCTTGGACAAAGCATCTGCCACGATGTTCCTTTTTCCTCTAAAATACTCAATGTCAAAGTCAAAGGATTGTATATTTGAGACCCACTTCTATTGTCTCTCGCTAAGGTCTTTCTTATCCAAGAAATATTTGAGACTGTTGTGATCGATGTTCACTACAAACCTGCTACCCACCAGATATTGCATGAATTTGGTTAAGGCATGCATGATTGCTAGCATTTCCTTGTCGTAAATTGAATAGAGTGTCTTTGACTCATTGATATTTCTTCTCTCGAACATAATGGTATGGCCCCCCTACATCAACACTGCTCCAATCCCCACCCCTAATGCGTCGCACTCTAATACAAATGGTCGAGAGAAATGTGGAAGGGATAGAACAGGGCATGTGCTCATAACCTCCTTCATTTTCTCAAAAGTCTATTGTGACTCATCCGTCTAATGAAAAGCACCCTTCTTGGTTAGATCTGTGAGCGGTGCTCCCAACTGTGAAAAACCTCTGACAAACCGCCTATAGTAACTACATAACCCAAAGAATCCATTCATCTCTGTGAGGTTCTTGGGTGTTGGCCAATCCAGAATGGCCTTGATCTTCTCCCGATGAACCTATACTCCCTTCTCACTGATGATATACCCAAACTAGTACAATATTTCTCTCATCCTGAAATCACACTTGGACTCCTTGGCATATAATGATTGTGCCTGCATAATACCCAAGACCTCCTCCAAGTGTGCTAGATGCTCATCCCATGTCCTGTTGTAAATCAAAACCTCATCAAAGAATACCAAAAGGTACTTCCTCAATTGCCCCCTAAAGATGTGGTTCATGCAAGACTTAAAGATGGTCTGTGCGTTGGTCAACCCAAATGGCATGACCAAAAACTTGAAGTGCCCAAAATGGAATCTAAACGTTGTCTTCTCTATGTCCTTCTCTCTGATGATGATTTGATGATATCCTGACTGCATGTCAATCTTGGTGAAAAAACCTGCCCCGTGTAGCTCATCCATCAACTCATATATGCACGGAATGGGGTATTTTTTCTTGATCATTTTGTTATTAAGATCTTTGTAATCAATGAACGTCCTCAATATGCCATATTTCTTCAATACTAGAATGATTGAAGAAGAAAAAGGAATCATGTTGGGCCTAATGTGCCCCATCGCAAGAAATTATTTGATTGCTTTCTTGATCTCATCCTTGAATCTCTTAGGGTGCCTATAGGGAACGGTGATCACTAGTGTATCCCCTACCTCCAACTCAATAATATGCTTGAACCCCTTGTCTGGTGGTCTCCCTGGTGGTATCAGCCCAAACATTGGCTCATACTGACTCGAAAGATTTATGAACTGTCGATGGTAATGCTCTCTACCCTATGAATCCTTTTGGGTGGTGATCAAACACTCTATTGCATATGCTACATCACCGTGATGGAAGTTCTGCTCCATTCTCTTCGTTGATACTTCCCTGGGTGCTCCTGTAGACATACCTCTTAGTACCACTCTCGATCCACTAGCATCTTTGAAGCTCATGTTCAACGTCTTATAGTTGAACCCAATATCCCCTAATGAATATAGCCGTTGTACCCCCAACATTGCATCTGTATATGACAAGTCAACTACATAAAAGGTGTCTGTCAGGGTGTAGTTTCCTAGCTTGAACTCTAGGTCTAGGACCATGTCCAAGCATGTCATACTGTATCCATATGCCACTGCCATGGTGAACCCCTCAAACTCCTCAGTGTGTAACCCCCTCTGGGCTACTAAGGACGCATCTATGAAATCGTGGGTGGCCCCACCATCAACTAGAGTTGTCATGTGTTGCCCATGTATAAGGCCCTTAAGCCTGAGATTGTTGTACCTGGGTACTCTGGAAAGGGTTTTTATGGTTACCTCTTTCACCTATGTACAAGGTTTTGTCTCCTCCTTTGGTTGTGCCTATGTCTGTATCTGAGGTTTCTTTAGATGTTGCCCTGGCTCATATGTAGTCTCATCCTCTGAATCACTATCTGTCTGTGCCTTGATCTATCCTCCTCCTCATTGCCTGATTCCACCTTAATGTAGTGGATTTTTCCCTTTCCCATGCATCTATGCCCTGGGACCCAAGGGTCTCTGCAAGAGAAGCAAAGATTCTTCCTCATCAACTCTCGTCTGGTGTCATCATCCAGCTTGGGATTACCCTTCCATTCCCTTTGAGGATTTTTCTGATCCATGTCTCTCTATGGTACAAAGGATTTGGTAAAGGTTTTGGATTTTATCACTGAGTCCCCCATGTCTCTAGTGTGCATAATGGCCTTCTATAGGGTGTGAGGCTTGAAAGCCTTAACCCAACCCCTCAATGGCTCCACAAATTCATTGGTGAACAACATCACCAATCTGTGTTATGAAATATCTGATACGACCACTACCTTTAGCTGGAACACTGTGATGAAGGCCTTAACTGACCCTCTCTATATCAACTGTGTAATATCCCTGAAATGGAGTTCTTGATCTCTCCTATCAAACCTCTACATCAACCTCTCAGTGAACTCCAAATATGAGGTCCATGATACCACCACTCGTGGGCCTCCCCATTCAAGTGCAAGGTGGTGAAGCTAAGAGCTTCTGAATATGTCATCAGGTTGAGATTGAAATATGTGTCAAGCTTATGTACCCATGCCTGAGATGATCATCATGATGACCCATTGAAAGTAGGAATATTTATCTTTCCCACTTTCTTATTGAAATCCATGTTTTGAGTTTGTGCATTTCCCCTCTATGCCTCCTAGGGTTAGTTATGATACCTGATCAAACAATAATATAGAAAACTCATGTCTTCCTAGAAATATGGTCCCAGTTCCAAATAATCTCTCTTGTACTACCCAAATGGGTCTTGTGGCACTGCTTTCCCTTGTCCTGGTTGTCCTCCTGACTTCCCTAGTTGTCCCAGCAGTTGTCCCCCCTGGAACTATGGATATAAAGGTCAGGGAATCCTCCCAAACAATGTATAGGCTCGAATAGGTGAAGGATGTCCACTCGCTACGCCCTGAGATCCACTGGCCCCACCTCCTTGGTGTCCTCCTGAACCACTCTCTCCTCCTACCCCGTCGGCACCCATAGTGCTCACACTATGCTGGATCATTTGTGTGATGATGGCCATTTGTGTTATGGCATTCATCATATCTCGTTGTCCTCTAGTCAAGTCATTCAAGATGGCATGTGTATTATCATAATGTGTCTCGGGGCCTTTCCCCCTACCCTCTGGTGTATCACGTCTATCACTCATAGTCCTCTCTATGTCTACCTCTGTGTCAGAGCTGACGTGATCCCTGTCCTCTAACTTTGGCTTTGTATCTGATTGAGTGTGGAAGGGAGTGTAGTCCCTTATGTTCATGTCTCTTATGTCTCTATTATTTCCTCTGCAGTGATGAATGTACTCGTCCCCAATATGTCCTCAACCCTCTAGGTAATCTGCACCTGTTCCCAGAATCATGGGGTCATGAGAAGCACTTCTTCATAGGCTGGCAGGAAGAAGGCTCTGATACTAGTGAAATATCCCAAATCTGGTGGATCTGGATATTTACTGTTGAACTAGTGTTTTGACTCTCGGATCTGATACTCTAGGGGTTTCTGGATGCATTTTAGTTACTTATTTAACATGCTTGGTGATTTTCACATGTGTGTGTTATATAAATAAGGTTTGAGCAGTATATGTGATGCATGTGAATTAAGGAACCAACACAATCTTAATAGCATGTATTATGTGGAAAAAGCAGGAAATACAACTGATATGTTGAAAGAAGAGAACTAATCATCAGCTAGATCTCATGGATCATCACTGGAATACAATGCAACTAATATAAAATATATGTGATCAAAAGATGTGAATAGATCTGCACATGCATGGATAGATCAACAACATGCAGCTCTAGAAAGTCACGGAAACTGCTGCAAATGAAGGATATACTCTCCCTGGTGGCTATGCTCAATAGATCAGCCTGAAAACTATCTCAAAATTTGTACCTTGACCTCTAGGCTCCTCCTTAAATATGTCAGACTGAATATCGGCTCACTGAAGCTCTGGATGAACCCCAGATGATAACCCCTGGGGGGTTGCGCACCTCCTATGCTATGACAATGCACCCTGGTGATTCCACCAATGGAATCCATTGATGTTTGTCTTAAAATGTGCACCCTATCCTCCTCTGTACTGGGTCAAAAACATTTTCCCATATCTAATCCAGACAGCTCCCTAGAAACCCAAATGTCCCTCCTCAAGTGTTGTGCACTTCCTAACTGTTTGATGCACCCTAGCAGATTCTACCATTAGAATATGATTACTAATGGCTCAAAAGAAACACCCTAGCCTCCTCTCGAATGGGTAGAAGGAATCGATGATATAATCCATGGTCTCGTCCAAATGCACAAAACTCTCTCTAACCCTTGCGCTCTCACTAGTTGCACTGAACAATCTATGAACTAGATCTATATACTCCTGATCTAGCACGGTGAAATACCTAGATGGTATCTATGATAAGATAGGGTGTGTCTTCCAACACCAAAACCAATATCGGTGGTGGTTTCCTCCAGAAATCCATAAAACATCAAAGAGATCAACTTCCTCTTCTAGAACATGTTCTCAACTCAAAGTCATAACATAATCAGGAATTAGGTCGAATTCTTCTTCTTATACCTCCCCGATATAATTCTTCGTTGACATCACTTAAGCTAGGTGCCTTTCCTTTTAAGTTGAATAATTAATTAATTAAGTCACCCCCTCAACACCCTTTTCTTCTATTTCTCCGTTGACTTTGGCTTAAGTAACTTTTCCTATGATTTTTGGATTAATTCATCATTTAGCCATTTATTCACCCTTATTTCTCCCTTTGTTCCATGGTTGTGCCTGACTATAGTCTACGAGAATAGATAGACTACTAAGTCACTCCCTGGTTTCCTATTCTTAGGAACGGGACATCAAAATTCTGCCTAGACTTTCCTGGAGAAGTCACAATCAAACAAAATATGATGGGAAGTTTTTGAAGAAGCTTTGCATGTAACACATCTAGAGGGACCAACAATACCTCTCTTATGTAAATTTTATTCTTTCAGTAACTTTCCTTGAACCATGATCCAACAAAAAACATTTGCCTTGGGTAAAGTGTCTCTGTGTCGGATTAAGGCCCATAATTTGGAGCAGGGGGATCCAAGGAGGTCTGCAAGCAGGTGTTGAAAGCCACTTCTGACAAAGTAGTTTGTGTTACCCCAACATCTTTCATCAACTGAATTGGAGTCAATGGGTGCGCAACCAGCTAAGATATGATACAATTTAAAAACCAAAGGTTGCAAGTGGGGGGGAGGGTGGATGATTTTCCATCTAATCCACTTCCCATTTTATGCCCATTGTGAGTAATCTTTATTTAGTGAGGCCCTATCGAGTTCTCTAGTCCCTGAGCAGTTGTAATTCCTCAATTTTCCCCAACGGCTCTTTTCCCATTATGTTGTCTGTCCAAATTTTTATTATATCTCTATTCCCCAGGTACCAAGAGAGTTTAGCTTGAACTAGAGGGGTTGTTGCTTTAATCAATTTCTAGAGGGAGAATCTTTTTATATTTGGGAGTGGCATGTCAAGACACCGTTGTTGAGGTGCTTTGAGATATCTGGCTATTATAACTTTTTTCCACCATTCTGATTGACCTGTTACTAATCTCTAGACAAGTTTTTCTCCCGGGGAAGTGTTCATCGGAGAGGGATCTCGGATTGCAAGTCATCCTCTATCAAGGGGTTGGCAGACCGTGTTCCAATTGATTAGATTATTTTTTTTGTATTTATTTTACCTCCTTCCAAGCGGAAGCTCCTAATGGTTATGGATATTTTTTCAATTATTCCTTTAGGTACTAGCATAACTACACATTGAAAAATGGTTAAGGAAGAGAGGACAACTTTAATCAAAACAATTTTACTTGTAGGGTCAATCCAGCGAGCTCCCCAGCTTTGAATTGACTTTGCCATTTTCCCAAGGACATCTTTCCAAATCTGGGAGGATGGGAGCTTTAGGGAGATTGACTTACCCAGGTATTTGAATGAAGACCAATGTTCTACCACCCGGAAGCCAAGGGCCCTTGAAATTCCTGATGGGAGGTTTTCTACTAGATTCCATCTATATATTTGACTCTTCATGTTGTTTATTTTACCTCTTAAGGCCGAGAGAAACTGATCCAAAATTCTTTTGAATCTTCTAGATATTATGGTGGATGTGACACCAAGAAGTAAGGCGTCATCCATGAATTGTGAATAAGTGATTCCCTTTATTCATATTGCTAGTTTTAGGCCAGGGACACATCCCAAACGTCGTTCTTCTTCCAACTTTCTGCTTAAATATTCCACCATAACAATGTAAAGAGAGGGGAAGAGGGGACAATTTTTGGCCCTCGACCAAGTTTTGTAGAAACATTGGTCGTGTTTGAGCATTTTTGGGACTTCGGCAAACTAGTCAAAGACGGAGCACCCAGGTGAAGCAAAGATCACAGGATCTCACCCATTTTGCGGGCCTTTTTGGATATTAGGGTTTATGTAACAGGTATGGGATGTCGGCCCATGGGTTTACCCATGTTTAGGCCCCTTTTGTAATGTATAAATAAGTAGATAGGACTTAGAGCGGGAGAGTTCTAATTGGCTTTGTGCAAGAACCTATTGCTAAGTGTGAATAGTTGTGAATGCTTTGTGCATACTGTGTGTTGAGACTTGCAGAACTAAGTGCAAGTGATTGTAAGAGGCTTTGTGCCTTGACTTAACTCAGGGAAGGAGGATCTGGCAAGGTGCACAGATATCCTATCCTTGCAAAGTTGGCTTTGTGGCTTTGTGCACAGGAGCAGAGGACTGTAAGAAGATTGAAGACTAATAAGAAGAGAAGAAGATTGGTGGACGTAGCCCCACACTGGGGTGAACCATGTATATCCTATTTTGATGTGTTTTGTGCAGTGTGTTCATGTTGTTTATGTATTTATTTGCTTAATGTATTGATCTTGATGTATGATAGGTAGATCCATTGATGCTTAGTGATTTATGTGAACGAATGTTGGATTTGTTCTGATGCTATGTGCTAAATGGTTAGATGTGCTTAATCTGGATTACTATTGTGCATATCTATAACTAGAGTTAATCTGCGATGTGGATAAAAATCATAGCTTAATGCATATTGTGGGCTAAGTACTTTGTTAAGTATTGTGATCATAGATCTGTGTCCCAACTAGGTTGTAGACACCTGAGTCCTGCAACCCCCCTGCCTCTACCTCAGATGAGACTTCATCTTCTTCGCAGGTGTTTTCGAAAGGGCGGGTAGTTAGGGTTTTGTTGGTGTGTTTTTGAAGCATTGAACCCTGGGTATGCCCATGTGCCAACAAATGGTTCCATTGCTGGGATTGAAACTATGATTGTTGGGAACTAAAGAAAAGAGAAAATCTCGGTGCATAGATCTGTTGTTGTAGTGTGCAGTAGTCTACTTGACTGAGAAGCTCTGTGATAAGAAAGAGAGAAGCATGATCTAAAGAAAAGAGGTAAGATCTTAAAGATTTTTGCTCTGGTAAAGGTAAGATAAGTGGAATCTTTTTCTTTGAAAGTATCAATCTAGGTATGATTGACAGATTTTGTCTTAGTCTGAAAACTAGGGAACAGCCAGAAGAAAGTAGATTTGATCTGAATAAATTTGATAGACATAGTGAAAGATATGTTATTCCTATGCATAGAAAGAATTTTTAGACTAACAAGTGGATGTAGGACCCTAGAAATATTTTTTGCAGATTGCAGGTCCATCACTGTGATCCCAGTGCGTACTACATGAAAGGTTGGGGATCATTTAAGAGGAAAGGAGGATCAACATTGTGTTATAACTGCAGAAGATCGGGACATATTGCTAAGGAATGCCCTGGTATAGGCCATGTTTGTCTTTGTTGTAAAGCTATTGATCATGAGGTTTTGGATTGCCCTAGAATGATTGCTAAAGTTGAAAGGATGAACATGAGAGAAGAAAACTATGAAGGAGGTCAAAGAACTAAGGATATACTAGAGAATCGGAAAGAATCAGAGACTATATTATTATAGATTAAAGAAACACTAAATGATCATAGAGACATCAGTTTACCAGAGATCTTAAAAGAAAAGTAGCGCATAGAAACAAGAATAGGAGACTTCGACATAGACTATGTTCTGGATGAGGAAACACAGGTGAATAGCATGACAGAAAGCACTTGGGAAATTTTGGGAAAGCCTGTTATGGTTCCTTCACTGGGAGGGATAGGCTTATTTAAAGGAAAGATGATAACACTATGTGGAAGAGTTACTAATGTACCTATGATTGCCCATGGAACATCGATTGAAGAAGAATTTAAGGTCATTAAGTTTGTTGAGAACAATGCTCCTTTTGAACTTTTGTTAGGGAAGACCTGGATTGAGAAAGCTCAAATCCGAAGGAAAGAAGAGGAGGAAGCCACAGAATAGAAAAAGCAAGAATTAAGGGACTTCATAGCCAGAAAAATAGTGCGACTAATAGAAGAACAAGAGAACAAGTCGAAGAAATATAAGGCAAGAGAGTTAGTTGTCGATGTTGAAAGAACACAAGAAGGCTTAAAGGACTTGTCCATGCAGAAAAGAAGTGCACCCACCCCGGAAGAAGTATAAGAAGAAGTGTTACCTTTGAACCCCTTGAAAGACCCTCAGCAGTGCGAAGTTACTACGCTAAGTGAAGAAAAGAATAAGAATGGAAAGAGGAATCCAGAAACTCAAATCACAGGAAAGAAGGAAAGAAAGCTCAGTCAGAAGAAAGCAAAGTTAGAAAGACTACAGGAAATTCCAAGAAATACTTCATGGAAGGTAGGCTTGCAGAACTTGAACCTCGCTGAAATAGCAGAACAGTGCAGAATAGCACTTCACCTCGACGAAGCTATATTACCATTGGAGGCATCCTGACCATTAGAACGACGCTCCGAAACAGCTAGAAATGAAGTTATTGCCAGAAATATCTCCATTAGACCATTGGGACCGCGCCACAATGGATGGAATCATATTTATTGAGGCATTCCTTCCCGTTGGAAGAGTTTGTTATGTCGTTTCTTATTTATCCCGTCGGATGTTGCGTCGGGACCACATTTTTCAAACTATGGTTTCCGAGCTAACATAGAACTGATTTCTATCGTGATGTGCTTTTGAGACCTCACCACCCGTTTTTCTTACCTTATTTGTCTGTTCGCCTACCCGATCGAGTTGATTATGAGAGTGAATGTCGGGCGAGCAGAGCATGCTAGAGAAGTCGGTAGAGGAGATCTTGATCAACCTCATGGATGAGAAGGTCATTTATGTAGGCATATAGGCATCGTCGACGAGCGAATTGCAAGCATCCCCCTCGACTGTATGACGATCTAGCCAAACTGCAATGGAGAAAAGAATCAAGCACTAAGACGATATGGTGAACGCAAGGCAGATCCCGTCGGTCTTTCCCGACTACATCCCGCCTTTGGCTGGCACTGTTAGTCATGACAGTGTCCCACGTGACTTCGAGCACATGCTCATCACTGCATACCTCCCGAAATGGATACGCATAGTCGGACCGCAATTGGGATTGATCTTATCTCTCAATATCAATGATTTTAACCTAGGAGACCGAAAGAACTATGCAATGCTCGCACCGCATAGGTACCTTATAAAGATGACTGGAAATAATCTGAAGATCGTTCCCCAGCTGTGGATCAAGGAGATTGTGTGATCTACAATCCTTAACATCACGAAGATCCCCCACTTCGATAGACATCAGGAGGTTAACGTGTGCGTTAAAATCCTCCTATCGTGCTACCATGGAGGCTATCTTTGGTTGGATAGGCATGTGACTGTAGATCCAACATTGATCCACCTGATCACAGGATTGAGCATGCAAGGACCAGACCCTCACCGATTCTACCCAGGAAATACATCAGATCGCTCCTTGGCCCAGCACATCAAGGAGGCGTATGGCGATGTAGGGAAGGGGAAGCGAGGCTACAAGGCAGCCTCCATCCAGGATGGCACAGTGCGCCTAGCTTGTCAGTTGATCACTAGAAAGCTCATCAGAAAGCATCGACCGACACAAGTCACGGGGTTCATAGTCGACCTCGCAGGGAAGTGTGTCGAAGGGATGCAGATGAACTGGGTGAGCTACCTCATCAATGAGTTGGAGAAGAACTGTCGCGAAGTGCAGGACCAAGGCTACAAGTTTCACTTTAGTTGGTTATTAATTCTTATTTCATTTGTCACTTGGGAGATGCTAGAGGGAGCGACATTCCCTGAAGTCAAACCATCAGATCCATTGGCCGCAAGGTTCACCACCTTATGGTATATGAGCGACATGGCAAAGCAATGGCAATCAAATGTGGTGTTCCACACATACTACCTACAACTCACACGTTCCATTGAATCATTCCCCCGAATGACCCCAAACACCTTGGATACGTACAAGCCACTGGCAAAGTTCCACGCAGACCAAAATTTCATCTACATCACTGTGCGCAGGGATGAAAGAAAGGAGGAGATGCAGTGCTACTATAAATTAACTGATGAAGACATGGAGGAGATAACCAAGGAATGGCCAGTCAAATTCCTTGTACCGGTCGAAGTTGCAGAACTCTCCGACCCCGACATCATCGGAAGTCCTCTAGTCACCCGGGCGGAGTATGATGGACAGAGCAGTGCAAAAAAGAAGAAGAAAAATGAGGAAGTGCAGGACATAGACAGCGAGGAAAAGGATAGCGCATCAGAGGAAAATACTCCTGACTCACCTAAGGGAAGAGGAGGTGACGAAGTAAACCAAAAGGAGGAAGGGGAAGAAGACAATCAAGAAAAGGGCGAAGTAACACCGACAAAGGACCCCCTTACAAAGGCCAAGACATCAAATAAAAGGAAGGTTTCTCCGCAGAAACCCTCAGCACGGAAGAAGACCTGAGCCAATAAGCCTCAGTCGTAGAACTTGCTCACAGTGGATGATATCCAACTCATCATCACAGTTGTAGAAGACGCCTCAAAGGATATCTTACAGAGACAAGAAGTAAAGAAAGAAACTTTGTATGGCAGAATAGAGAAGGAGCTCAAAGACCTTTAGCAGGCTATCCAGTCGAGCCTCACAGTTTCTACTGCGCCATATTCAGCAGAGAGTGTAGAATTGGGGGATGAGCCCACCCAATTACGCAGATTAGTAGATGAAACTGAGGCTCGAATTCATTGAGTCCAAGAAGAAAAAGAGCAGGCCATCAAGGCCTTGAAGCAAGAAAAGGAGGAGGCCCTAGAGCAGCTCTAAATTGTGCAACAAGAGAAAGATGACATTAGAGCGAAGTTTGAGGAGGATAGAGAGACAATCCAGAAAGAGAAAGACCAACTTCTCGCGGAGCAGATTGGGGTTCGAGAGGCATTGAATAGATCACTTTGCTCTGTGTCAGGCTTGGCACATATGGAAGAAGAGACAGTTGTTGAATGGCCTCAGCGAGCTTCCCTACTTGGCTCTCAGTTGTCTCTTCTTCAGAGCCTCGAAAGAAGAAGCTCTGCAAAGCAGCAAGTCGAGGCAGCCCGAGATAAGCTCGAGGCCTTCGAAGTGGTATTTCCCAGATCAGAGTGACTCGAGATGAGTCAAAGTTCAGTGTTGGGTGCCTGTTGGCCCTCAACCAAGTTTTGTAGAAACATTGGTCATTTTTTACCATTTTTGGGACTTTGACAGACTGGTCAAAGACGAAGCGCCCAGGCGAAGCGAAGATCACGGGATCTCACCCATTTTGCGGGCCTTTTGGGATATTAGGGTTTATGTAATAGGTATGGGATGTCGGCCCATGGGTTTACCCATGTTTAGGCCCCTTTTGTAATATATAAATAAGTAGATAGGACTTAGAGCGGGAGAGTTCTAATCATCTTTGTGCAAGAACCTGTTGCAAAGTGCGAATAGTTGTGAATGCTTTGTGCATATTGTATGTTGATACCTACAGAGCTAAGTGCAAGTGATTGTAAGAAGCTTTGTGCATTGACCTAACTCAGGGAAGGAGGATCTGGCGAGGTGCATAGATATCATGTCCTTACAGAGTTGGCTCTATGGATTTGTGTACAAGAGTAGAGGACTGTAAGAAGCTTGAAGACTAATAAGAAGAGAAGAAGATTGGTGGAGTTAGCCCCACACTGGAGTGAACCACGTATATCCTGTGTTGATGTGATTTGTGCAGTGTTTATGTATTTATTTGCTTAATGCATTGATCTTGATGTATGATAGGTATATCCATTGATGCTTAGTGATTTATGTGAACGAATGTTGGATCTGTTCTGATGTTATGCGCTAAATGGTTAGATGTGCTTAATCTAGATTACCACTGCGCAAATCTATAAGTAGGGTTAATCTGCGATGTGGATAAGAATCATAGCTTAATGCATATTGTGGGCTAAGTGCTTTGTTAAGTATTGTGATCACATATCTGTGTCCCAGCTAGGTTGTAGAAACATGAGTCTTGCAACCCCCCTGCCTCTACCTCGGGTGAGACTTCATATGCTTCGCAGGTGTTTTCGAAAGGGCCGGTAGTTAGGGTTTTGTTGGTACATTGTTGAAGTGTTGAACCCTGGGTCTTCCCCTATGCCAACAAAAACCCTATAGTAGTCCTCTACTCGAATGGAAAAATTGATTTGGTTTTCCATTGATCATTAGTGCAATCCATGGTGAGACAATATAGGCTTGAATGCAATTTACAAAGTCTTTTGAGAATCCAAAATTCCTAAGCACCAAGAAGAGGAATACATGTTTGACTCTCTAAAATGCATTATTCGTGTACAATTTTATAACCATACCTCTTTCTTTGTTATTCTGACTGACATATATGGATTCTTGCACAAGGATGATATTGTCAATTATTTGTTTGTTTTTCATGAATCCCTTTGATTTTCTGAAATCATTTTGCTTATGAGCAGTTTAATTCTATTGGCAATGATTTTTGTGAGGACCTTATAGGATGAATTGCAAAGGGAAATACGTCTAAACATGGAGAAGTTAGGCTCCTTTCTTATACCTCCCCGATCTAATTCTCCATTGACATCACTTAAGTTAGGCACCTTTCCTCCTAATTTGAATAATTAATTAATTAAGCCACCCCCTCAACACCCTTTTCTTCTATTTCTCGGTTGACTTTGGCTTAAGTGACTTTTCCTATGATTTTTGGCTTAATTCATCGTTTAGCCATTTATTCACCCTTATTTCTCCCTTTGTTCCCTGTTTGTGCCTGACTATAGTCTATGGGAACATATAGACTACTAAGTCACTCCCTGTTGGCCTATTATTGGGAACGGGACATCACAGTCCTCCCTTCCTGATATTGCTTCTCCTCAAGCAACATTAATCCTGGGTGTTGCAATATATTTTCTCCCTCCCATGTGGCATCCTCCATTGGAAGTCCCCTCCATATGACCAAGCACTCCCTGATGACCCTACTCCTTAATATTCACTCTCTCTACTCTAGCACCTCCTCTGGCATTAGCTCCAGTTGACCCTCCTGATCCAAAGGTGGAAACTCCTCTAAAATGCTAACTTGTTGTCCCATTGCCTTTTTAAGGAAAGAAACTTGGAACATGTTGTGAATCTTGCTACCCTCTGGCATCTCTAACTCATCGGCCACTTTTCCTACCTTCCTACTAACCCTGTACAGTTCATAGAAATTAGGCTTTAGCTTGTCTGCCCCGCTTCTTTTCAAGCAAGAATGTATGTATGGTTGTAATCGTAGAAAAACCAAGTCCCCTATCTCGAAACTGCGCTCTATCCTCTGCTTGTCTACATAGATATTCTATTGGTTCTGAGCTTCTTGTAAGTTCTCCTTTACCGCCCATAGAATCCTCTGACTTTCCTCAACCTAGTCTTTGGCCCACAGGACCCTTTTATCCCCAAACACTGTCTCCACAAAAGAGGGTGCATCGTATCCATACAATGCTCTAAACAGAGACATCCTGATAGACATGTGGTAAGTTGTGTTGTAACAATACTCAGCCATGTGCAACCATCTCACCCATGTGCATTGTTTCCCCCCCACACAATTCTCAGATACTCCTCCACCCATTTGTTGACAATATTTGTCTGTCCATCTGTCTGTGGGTGCTAGTTGGGACTCGTGGCTAACTATGTGCCCACCAACCCAAAGAGATCCTACCAAAATGTGTTGATGAAGCACCCATCCTTATCACTGACTATCTTCCTGGGTAAACTGTGCAACCGGAAAACCTCTCTGAAAAATAACTCTCCTACTTGTATGGACTTGTATTATGTGGGTATGGAAAACAAGTGTGCAACTTTGATCAACTTGTTGACCACTACAAATATATAGTCCTTGCCCTGCACTCAAAGAAGACCTGTAATGAAGTCCATAGAAATTCTCTCCCATTTCTGCTCCAGAATGGGTAAAGGTTGAAGTAACCCCGTGGGGTGTGTCTGCTTAGACTTGTTCTGTTGACAAATCGTGCACTCCTGGATGTGTTTCATTAAATCATCCTTGAGACCCTTCCATGATAATCTCTCCCTAATCTGCTGGTAAGTTTTGAAGTATCCCTGATGCCCGGTTGTATATGAGTACCGAGAGCCATATCGACTTGAGCATGGCTCTGGAGGGCCCATATTTTCTTCCTTCAGTACCTCCCCTTTGTCAGCAGCAGCAACATCCATCACCTTCGACTTGGTCCTGTAGCAGAGATGGATCTTGCTCCATGAGGTAATGAGTTTGGGTATCATGGTATGTGTCACTCTCATCCTCAAAACCTTTGAATATGTGCATTTAGTTCCTTTTGTTTCTAACGGATGCTTGGATCTTATACTTATCCACTTGACCATGTCTGGGGGGAATGACAGGATTCTCTAGTAAGCTTGTTCCCATAGGTTTTGAGTTTCCACTGGGGGGATTCATGAAAAGCCACCGTTCGTTCCCATCATACTTACCACTTTCCATCTTGCTCCCGCTCATCCATCCCATTACATTGGTCCAGACATTGGGTTGGCCAATCAATTAAAGGTTTCACCTTGCCTTGTGGGAAGAAGGGGCAAAAGACCCGAAAGGTAAAAGCATCTAGCAAAAGATAAAATCCTTAAAAAAAAAAAATAACCTCGAGATGCTTGTCCCAAGGATCCCTGAGAAAGAAGTAAAAGGCTTCTCAGCAAGAAAGAGAGGGACCCATAAAAAATAACAAAACAAGACCTAGTCAGAGGATAGGGGGTCTCATCATGAGCCAACCTATTAGGTCCATGGGCATCTAGCGGTATGACACTACTAGCAGTTGGTTACCACGCTAGGGTAGTGGCTCTTGGTGGCATAGCCGAGAGAAAGGTGGTCTCATCACGAGCCAACCTTATCATTTTCGTGAAAGTGCTTGTGGGTAACATTGCCTGATCTGGATTTTATGAGTAGAATGAAATGACTACAGATTATTAACAGGTGCTTAACACAAAATAACAGAGATACGGTAAAACTGATTTTCTATTCAATAAGGAAATAAGATGAAACTGTAAAATGCAGCAGAAAACAAGCTTGCTTGAATGGTGGCAGCTTATCTAGGATAAGAGATGTGATGGTTGCACTCATTCGCAAGAAGATGGTTACAATGAGGCTCTGAAGGAATTTTTACAATAAACAGGAATGTCAAAAACCCTAGACATCCAAAAACCTAAGCCTAGGAGATGAAGCGCCAAAAGTCATGTGGGCCCCGTTTGGGTAAGTCAATACATCAACTTCCCGGGGTCGTAACTTTTGCATACGATCTTCATTTGACGCGCTCAATACCTCGTTAGAAAGATCTATCCAAGGAATACAACTTTTGTGTGAGAAAAATTGAAGGAAATTCCATTTTGCTCCCCATTTTCCCAAAACACGTCATTTAGGGCCTCAAAACAACTCCGAAAGTTTCAGGACTAGAAAAACTGCTAAAAATGGTAAATTACCAAAATTGCCAGAAAATTGTTTTGAGCTAGTTGAAAAGGTAGGTGGACACCGATATACACCTTGATTAATCCTCCCTCCTTAGGAAGCAATGGTCTCCACTGCGTTGAGTTCCCCCATCAAATGAGGAAAATTTTGTTGAATTTGGCCCCGGGTGAGCCACTTTCCTTGGTGCAGAAGTTGCCCTGCTTTGACAACTCGATAAAGCTAGATCCTTTGTTGTCGAGTCCCCTTGATATATGTGTCCACAATATGATAATGGAGTCATGTTGTATGCAGTCAAGGTTGAGCTCTATTGGTCTCAGTTGTTCTACTACTTCTGAGGTGTCCAATAATGGTGGGAAATACGGGCGAAGGAGATCCACGTTGAACACTGGGTGCAGACCAAGGAAAGGAGGAATGTTCAACTCAAAAGCATTATCCCCCACGGCCTTGGTGATGGTGTATGTCCCATAACGGAGTGAGTGAATCTTCTGATGGGGTCATATAAGGCATTCTTTCTGCAAGTGCAACCAAACTTGTCGCCCACCTGAAACTTATGTGGCACCCGATGTTGATCATGGCACTGCTTGTACTTGTCATTAGACTTCTGTAGGATATCCTGAACCAGTTGGCAGATGTGATAGATCCGCTCAATGAACTGGGTGGCTTTGTCATCTTCAGTTGGAGCAGAAGATGAGTCAGTCGAGGTGACCGCAAGGGGAAGTGCAACATCTATGGGACCCAATGGTTGGAATCCCAACCCCACCTGAAAGGGGTTGTGGCCGGTTGAGCTATGCAGGGATCGGTTGTAGCTATGATGGACATAGGGAAGGCTCTCATCCCATGTGCGAGGGTGCTTGGAATTATACATGAGAAGGATATGCACAATCATTTGATTTGCGACCTTGGTTTGGCCATCCGTCTGAGGGTGGAAGGTCATGAATTTGTTGAGCTTGGTGTCCAGCAGTGACCAAAGGCTCGACCAGAATGTGCTAAAATATTGATTGTCCCGATCTAAGAAAATGGTTTGTGGGATTCCAAAATGTACCCAGACTCATTCAAATAAGAGATTGGCAGTGGCCTCTGTTGTGATGCTCTTCTTGTAGGCAACCAGAATTGCCATCTTAGAAAAGCGATCAACAACCCAAAAAACACAGTCATTTCCCCACTTGGTGGATGGGAGGCCCAACATGTAGTCCATTGAGATGGATTCCCATGGCCTATCAGGAGTAGGAAGAGAGGTGTATAGGCCTTGTTTCTTAGTGGTCAATTTGGCAATAGAGTAGGCAGTGCAGGACCTGATATACTTGTTGACCTCTTGTCAAAGTTTCGGCCAATAGAAATGTTTCTATAGCATCGTCATTATCTTTTCGATGATGAAGTGTCCTGCCACTTGACTGTAGTGGGCTTCCCAGATCAGCGTCGCTCGCTCTCTTGATGGAACACAGATATGGTCCAAATGACACAACAACCCATTCTGAAGATGGAAATTATCGACAACTACGTTTGCACCCAACATTCGGTAGGTGGTGGTGAAGTTCGGGTCTATCTCATAGAGTTGGGTCCATCTAGAGGTATCGTGGCTGCAAGAATCTAGCACCATGGTGAGTGTCGCGATTGCTGGTCTGCTGAGGAAATCAGTGATGTGGTTGGTGCTTCCTATTTTATACTTGATGTTGAGGTGTAATTGTTGCAAGTATGTGGACCACTTTTGATGGCAGTCATTCTGCAATTTTCCTTGTGTCTCCATGAACTGCAGTGGCTTATGATCAGTGTGGATGACTATGTCCTTCCCAAGAATGTAATGTCTCCACTGGAGACAGGCTTGCACAATGGAGTACATTTATTTGTCATAAGTAGGGTACTTATGAACAACATTTGATAGTGTCTCACTATGATAGGCCATGGGGTGGTCGTGCTGAGTGAGAATGACACCCACAACATAGTCTGAAGCATCTGTCTCAATCTCAAAGGGTTGTTGCAGGTCTAGTAGTGAAAGTATTGGGGCTAAGCACAAGCGCTGCTTGAAATCATCAAATGCTTGTTGTTGGCACCGGCCCCACGCAAATTTCACCTTACCACCACCCCTGGTTATTTGGCTGAGGGCCCATGCAATGTGGGATAATCCCAACACGAACCTGCAGTAGAAATTGGCAAGGTCCAAGAAGCTCTGAAGCTTAGTGAGTGTGGTTGGGGCTGGCCAGTCACGGATGACTTGGATCTTGGCAGGATCGACATGTATTCCATGTTGATCAACGATGTAGCCTATGTAATGGACCATGTCCATGCCGAAGGAGCATTTTTCCAAGTTGGTGTATAGTGTGTGATGTCGCAGGGTGTGCAGAACCTGCTGAACATGCTACAAGTGTTCGGCCCAAATCTTGTTGTAAATAAGAATGTCATCCAGATACACCACTACAAAATTATTGGTGAATGGTCACAGAATATCGTCCATCATCCTCATGAAAGTGGTTGGAGCATTTATCAAACCAAAGGGCATGACCAACCATTCAAAAAGTCCTTCCTTTGACTTGAAGGTGGTCTTCCATACATCTGTTTGTTCTATCGGGACCTGGTGGTAACCAAAATTTAGATCAATCTTACTGAAGTATTTGGCCCCCATGAGTTGATCAAGGAGGTCGTCGATTCAGGGAATCAGGTACCAGTTTCTGACATTTATTTTATTCAGAGCTCGGTAATCAATGCAGATTCGCCAGGTTCCATATTTCTTTTGTACTAGCATGATTGGGCTCTCGCAAGGTGACGAGCTGGGAAGGATGTTCCCCTTGTGGAGAAGTTCTTGGATCTGTAGCTTGATATCCTCATTCTCTAACAGAGAGCGACGATAAAATGGCCAATTGGGCAGCGATGTGTCGGGATTCAGATCAATGGGGTGCTTGACCTGGTAGTGCAGAGGTACCCCGGTAGGTGAGGAGAAGATATCTGAGTATTCTTCCACGATCTTATATACTTTCTTCTGCTGTGTGGAGAGGTCGGTCGTAGAGACCCTGGATGTGGCTATGATCTTTCTCTCATTCTGAGAGTGAATCACAAAGAAGACAAAATTCCACGTCTGAGAGATGACCTTCCTACATTGCTTAACAGAGATCAAGGAAATAGCACTAGATGGGACTACCTCGGGTATCCTGTACAATTTCCCATTCAAAGTAATAATAACACTACAAGGCCTAAACTCATATACAACATGACGTTTCCATAAATAAGGTTGGCCCAAAATAACATCACAAACTTCGAGAGGAGAAACATCACACAATACCTCGTCTTTGAAGGGCTTGATGTCGTATGACAGTCGACATTGTTGGCTGACGCGGAGATCTCTTCCTTGGCGGATCCATCCAATGGTGTAGGGTTGTGGTTGCGGCATTGTCGGTAGGACCAGCCGCTTGATGACCTCTGCTTATATGAGGTTCTTTTGGCTACCACTATCAACTATGAAGTGCAACAGGGTGCCTTTTACCCACATCTATGAATGAAAGAGGCACTCTCCTTCTTTTGGCTCGTCTGGTTCACCAGGCTGGAGCTTGGTGGTAACAACGGTGGAACTGGGTTCCGCGTCAATGATCTATCTTCCCCTTTCTAGTTCTGACTCAGAGTCAGAACCTGCATCTGATTCATAGGCTTTCATTTCGGCCACCAACGACTGCTTTGAGCAGTAGTCAACAGTGTTATGCCAAGGGATCTTATGGAAGTCGCACCATTTCCCAGTATCTTTCTTTGTCTTTCCAGTGTCCTTCTTTGCTTGCAGCTTGGATTGGTTTTCTTGATACTGTCTATATTTGATCTGTCCTTTGTTGTGTGGGTTGGCGTCACCCTTTCCTGGTTTTTGTTGTGAGGGGTTCCCAGGCCCAAATTGTCACGTCTTTTGTTTGAGCTTATGCTTGATTTTGACGGTATATTGGTAGGCCATGCCCAAGGATGAGATCTCCAGAAATTCCATTTTGGTCTGGATGTATCTATACAGAGCATCGCGATACTTGAGCACTAAATGTCTCTCTGAATATTTGATACCCAGCTTGGTGTGCAAGGTATGGGAGATATTTGTGAAATTTGGCACTGCTTGGTCTCTTTCTTGTCGTAGTGTGGTCCATTTGGTATACAAGTTGTCATAACTTCCAACAGGGTAGTATTGTTCCTTAATAAAATCCCTGAAGGATTCCCAGGTGGATGTGACTGTAAATAATGAGGGTTCCTCTGTTTCCTTTTTCTCACATAAAGTTTCCCACCAATCTTTGACATGGGGAAAAACTTTGAGGAGCGCAAAAGTAATATTTTCTCTATTCGAAAAGTTATGGATAGAAAAATACACTTCTAGTAGATTCAACCACTTGTCTACAACATATACGTCTATCTGACCTTCAAATATAGGAATATTGAAGTTTATTTGTACCTTGAAGGGGGCGACGCCTCTGCTCGAAGAAGATGTGTCGCTTGTTGGTAGCCGCCTAAGGATTTGCGCGAAACTATCCATCATCTCGTTCCTCTATTGCGTGAGGGCTTCCTCAATCAATAGTTTGAAAGGATCTCCTATCCTTTCATCTTTCTTTTCTCCTGCCATGAGAGGTCGCTTGGGTGTGCGAGAGATTTTGTCCTCAAGAGAAATAAGCTCGAGACCCAACTCTTTGTACTCCAACCTCGTTGGGGACATGCATTAAGACAACAAGGAACAGACCGCTCTGATACCACTGGTCCAGATTTTATGAGAAGAACGAAATGACTACAAATTATTAACAAGTGCTTAATACAAAATAGCAGAGATATAGTAAAATTGGTTTTCTATTCAATAAGGAAATAAGATGAAACTGTAAAATGCAGCGAAAAACAAGCTTGTTGGAATGGTGGCGGCTTATCTCTTAGAAGAGATGTGACGGTTTCACTCATTTGCAAGAAGATGGTTACAATGAGGCTCTGAAGGTATTTTTACAATAAACAAGAATGTCAAAAACCCCATACATCCAAAAACTTAAACCTAGGAGATGAAGCGCCAAAATTCATCAAGGCCCCGTTTGGGTAAGTCGGTACATCAACTTCCCGGGGTCGTAACTTTTGCATACAATCTATGTTTGACGTGCTCAATACCTCGTTAGAAAGATCTATTTGAGGACTACAACTTTTGTGTGAGAAACATTGAAGAAAATTACACATTTCTCCCCATTTTCCCAAAAAACGTCGTTTAGGGCCTCAAAACGGCTCTGGAAGTTTCAGGACCCGAAAAACTGCTAAAAATAGTAAATTACCAAAATTGCCAGAAAATTTTTTTGAGCCAGTTGGAAAAGGTGGATGGCCACCGATATCCACCTGGATCATTTCCACCACTGTTCACCACGCCAGGGCAGTGTCCCTTGATTAGCTTCTTGAATAAAAAGAAATAAAGAATAAGAATAAAAGGCATGAATGGGCTTGGAAACATTTGCATCCATGACATGTGCAGCTCACCTTCTACAAAGGCACCCACAAGTAAGCCATGCATTTCCCTGATATCATTGCACCCTTGTCCAAACATCCCTTATCCACCTCATCCACCCACATGACTTGGATTTGACTTCTCTTGGAAACATCCTACATCCAGTGAGCATTATCCCAATAGGATGCCATGTCACTTTCTCCAACTTGGCTTGTAGATTTGTGTAATGTCTTTGAGCATTTGACTGAGTAAAAGGGGTTTTATGCACATGTTTAATAAAATTTATAATTGTATGTGATTGACATTGCTATGATGCCTGTGACTTGTGAGCCCGTGGAGGGCATATCTGTTGATGTGCAGGATCATACCCGACAAACAGGTACCACAATGGATAGGTACACATGGAAAGATGATTAGTTCGGACCTCCATGGCACTGAAGAACCCACCAGATGGATGTTAATACCCTAGTAGGGGGCAGAGATAGGACATAGGGGTTTGCATCGGAGAAGAGGAGGACGTTTCACAGAGGCAGTCTGGCAGAGATTGACATTGCTATGAATGGATGTGAGATTGACATTGCTATGATGCATGTGACAGGATAGAGGGGTTTGCACCGGAGAAGAGGAGGATGTTCAACAGAGGCAGTCTGACAGAGCCTTACCTAGGGCGGTTGTTCCCTCTCCACTGGGACGTTGGCCTTGGAAGGCCCATGATGTCACCTATGACCTCCTATGATGTCATCCAGGGATATGGGAGTTTGGGAGGTAGTTGTGGCATGATTGGCATGTGTGGAAGCTTACACAGGCCCAAGTGAGCTAACATTTTTCTCTAGGAGGCCACATTTCTCGTAGAAGCGGCATGACGTCTTTACTTTTTCTTGATTAGGGTTTAATTTAGAAAATTTAGTGTAAAACAATATTATTATGTATTTTGGCCTTGTCAACCTTTTGGTGACCTAAAATTTAATTAAGGTCATTTGTATTGTATAAGTAAGAGAGAAAAACTCTCTTTTATTCATCATCTTTCACTCACACTTAGTGAGGTCTAAACTTTGCGCCCTCCTTTAGGATTTTTGGCTGAAATATTGATGCGCACTTGTTGAAGGAGGCTTTTTCTTGGCTATTTTGGCATTTTTTTGGTGGAAGGTTTACAACTAGGGCTTGACTATATGAATGTTTTGTGAATTGTAAGTAAATTTCTGCAATCCTTCTTTATTTGAATGGTTATGGTATCTTTCACTTGCATTTTAATGAAATTTGCTAGATTAAAACCCTAGGGAAAAAACACATGTTGGTGTCCTTGTTTCATGTCCCTATTAAGTTATGCTAAGAGCCATTTTTGTTGAATATGAATGTTAGAGCCTTGCCATAGCAACACTCTACCATTGAACCTTCAAGCTAGTCATTTTTATCTTTTTATTGAGCTAAAGAAGGAGGAAAACGCACTAAGGCCTAGGGTTTCTACACCTTAGTGAGTCGTTTTCCCCTAGGGTTTGATTGATGAAGCCTTGCCTTAGCAACACTTCATCATTAAACTCTCTTGTATTTAGCCCTACCATTTATTACTCAAGCTAGCTATTTTAACTTGTCTTTTGAGCTAGAGAAGGAGGAAGACGCACTAAGGCCTAGGTCGACTACACCTTAGTGAGTCGTCTCCCCTAGGGTTGATAAGTTGAAGCCTTGCCTTAGCAACACTTCAACTATCATATCCCTCTTGTTTGTAGCCCAATCATTATCATTTCATCCCTTCAACCTTTGCAGCCTCTTTTGACTCCATTTTCCCTAATAACGCATTGATCTAAGACCTTTTATGTTTGAGTACCTTGATCATACACACTTCAAATACTTTGAGCAATTACTAATCCGTCTAACCCTAGCTTAGACTAACACTTACTAACCCTATTGCTGCTATCATTTACTTATGTTACAACCATATCCATGCAACATTTATTACATCTTTGAAGCAATTGAAAGATTGGATAAAGCATTGCTTTCTCATGTTGATGTTATTACATTGATGATAAATTGCCATTGCACATTATGAAGCTTCTTTAGCATTTATTGTGAAGTGATATTGTGTAATCATTTCTATTGTACAAAAATTGATTTGCTTCATCAATATTATTGGTCAATTGCTTATTATCATAAAGTATTTGATTATATGAAGTACTAACCAGCAAGTGATCTTGCAAATGTATAGTTTCCTTGTTGCTTTGTCTCGGGGAGGTACACTTTCTGGTTATTACTATCTTTATTGGCTGATAAGTAGGACTTTCTGATCGATGGTGACTTTTGAGGGGGGAAATATCACTTATCCTTTTAAGCCTTTGCCTTCTCAAAACCCCAGGTCACCGGGGACGTCTCCCCTAGGCCTACCACGCTAAACAGAAAGAGTTATCCTATTGAGGTGACAGTGGTAGGATAGCCTCAGTTTTTCCAGTTTTCCTTTCATTCACCCATCCTTTAATCCAACTACAAACTGTGCAATAACATTTTGGTGTCATTGTCGGGGAACACTGAGTCAATTCTCCTAAAAGACGACACTTTTTGGTAAGCCTTTCCTCAAGATCCTTTATCTTACACACTTACCTGGCGACTCCACTAAGGGTGATTCCCTTATCCCTTTGGTAATTTCAAGAAAAATATCTGGCGACTCCACAATCCACAAAGAGGTATAATAACCCTTTTCAATCCTTTAGAAGAAAGCCTCCCCGAAACTCTCCTGTAGTAAAATCACTTTTCAAAGGCAGTCTTCCTTTAAACACAATGTCTAGCATAACGACTCAGACCAGTGCGTCGAACCCAGCTAATAACCAAAGACAATGGTCATACAGTCTATTCAAACCGCTAGGCATGTCAGCTATACCAGTCTACCCTAGGCAAATGCCACCCAAGTATGAGAAGTGGTTGCCTAAGTTTATCGGTACTAATGCAATCAGTGCTGAAGAGCATATGAGCAATTTTTGGGCCTTTTTTTAGCTTCACCCCATTAGTGATGATGTTGAAGACATAGTCATGAAATTGTTCTTTGTTACCCTCCTTGATGCTTCAAAGCGTTGGTACCATAGTCTTCTCAATGTTAGTATTAAAACCATGGACAAGTTAGAAGAAGCCTTTCTCAAAAGATGGAGTAACAAAGAAGACCCCAACATGCTTCTAACTAGGCTTAATTACCTTTGGAAACATGAGAATGAAAGCATTAGAGAATTCCACACTAGATTTGAGACCCTATTGCAAAATATCCCTGTGAGACATCATCCAACCGATAATTTCCTTGTTTACATCTACACCAAAGCTTTCACTAGACAACTAGGGTATTCCTCGAGAATTAAAACCCCCAAACAATCCAAGAAGCTCAAGAATTAGCTACAAAGATTGAAGGCAACCTCCACTCGTCTAAGATTGAGCCTTTCTCAAACCCAAGGGGAAAAATGGACATTAAACCCAAGGTAGTCCACAACACTGAGCCTTCCTCAGATATTTGCACCAACCTAGCAAAGTTGCAAACAACCATGGATGGCATGATAATAAATCAAGATATAATGATGAATAGGATTGTCAACCTGGAAAGAGCTCAGAGCCAAACACTTAGGGTCCCATACAAAGGTCAATTCCAAAAGGGGAACAAAATCTATAAACCGAAGAATGAACAAGAGGTTCCTAACACTTTGGCCCCTACAAACGTCATGGATGAAAATCCTTGGTGTTTGCATTGTAGTGAATCACATTGGGAACATGAGTGTTCCTACAACGATGGAAGCCATGACCAAGTGAAAAATCTGGACCATATTTTAGAAGGCCCCCAGATTTGCCTAAATATCACTCCTGAGGAACATCGAGAGAGCATAAAAGAAGCAACCAGGAAGGCCAGGATGGAGGTAATAAACAACTTAGACCAGGAATCAAAAGAAAAGTTGAAGAAACAAGAATTTTAGGTGTATAGATGAAAGAAGTTAAACCAACCTATCTCTACCATTCATGCAGTAACTCAAACGAAACCTCCACCCTTGGATATTCTCCTCCCTAAGACATCCAAAACTGAGAGGGTGGAATTAAAATTTGACTTCGATGGGGAACTATCTAAGATGCACACAACCATCCCTCTGAGAGAAGTCATTAAGGTACCATCTGTTAAAGTACGATTTGAAAATTTATTCAAAGGATTAGATGGACCTATGGACCCCCCTATTATGTTACAAGCTCATCACTTTAGGGTCTAGTATGATGAGCATCCTCCCTTTTTCATGACCTTGATAATGAATAATAAGAGCCTCAATAATTTCATGTTGGATTCAAGGGCTGGTGATAACATGATGTCACTCAAGGTCATGCAACAATTGGGCCTAAAAGTAACACGACCTTATAGAAACATGTGTGGCTTTGAGTCTAGAGCCATACCCACACATGGGGTAATTCAAAATGTGGAAGTTTACCTTAAAGAATACCCTGAGAAAATAATCCACATTGACATAGTAGTAGTAGACATCCCAGATGTGTGGGGGATGTTGTTGTCTAGGAATTTTTCCTCAATGTTGGGTGGTACTCTTGAGATGGACCTCACTTATGTGAATATACCTTTGAAAAATGGAACCATAGATCATCTTCCGAATGTACCAATGACTAGAAACCATGTGCAAGAAGCCAGTGATCCCATCAAAGATGACAAAGCACATGAGAAAATCATGGAAAGTCTTCTTGAATTTTCTCTTAATGATATGCCTTTTGCAACAGAGGAAGACTTTGATCAAATTCAATGGTGCAAGAAAGAAGAATACCAACAACTCCTAGACAAGTATAAAGACAAAGAAGTTGGGGCTGTGAAATTATTAAAAATAGGAGAAAGCGATGTACTGGTTCGTCCTTCCCAACATGAAGTCTTTACAGCAGAATCCCACCCCCCCTCCCTCTGCACAATACACCAGGGTTGTTCAGGAAACAACCAAATACAAAATTAGAGAATACAAGGAAGGGGATGTAGTATGGATGTGGGATACCAAGAAAGGAGAGCCAACTAATGTCAAAGGAAGTACTCGATTTTGGTTCGGGCCTTTCAAAGTTGGAAGAAAATCAGTTGACAACTCTTACTACTTGTCCACTTTGGAAGGAAGAATGCGCCATTACTAGTCAGCGGGAACCTCCTCAAACCCCATCAAGTTGGGGGGGCCTGACTTCACAGGTAAGTGCAGGTAAGTAAGAAGGCATTTTCATTCATTGTATATACCATTTGCATCGCATACTAGAGTAGTTTGCTTTTACACTTGTACATATGTTTGCTTTCAGTTTTATATATATGATTTGGGGGTGATATCACCACCCCAAATGATTATTGATAGTTTCTATGGAGATCAATCATGTTACAGGTTATGCCAGAGATGTTGAGGTTCTCATGCGCTCTACGGTGAGCACATGTCCCTGATTTGGAGCCAGATGTTATCCCCCACTTTAGGGATAACTAAGGAGATTATGTCTGGAGGCCCACAGGTCTTAGACATGGAGTACCGAGAGCCAGATCGACTTGAGAATGGCCCTAGAGGGCTCATCTTTTCTTCCTTCAACGCCTCCGCTTTGTCAGCAGCAACAACATCCATCACCTTCGGCTTGGTCCTGTAGCAGAGATGGATCTTGCTCCATGAGGTAATTAGTCTAGGTATCATGGTATGTGTCACTCTCATCCTCAAAACCTTTGAATATGTGCATTTAGTTCCTTTTGTTTCTAATGGATGCTTGGATATTATACTTATCCACTTGACCATGTCTAGGGGAATGACAGGATGCCCTAGTAAGCTTGTGCCCATGGGTTTTGAGTTGCCACTGGGGGGATTCATGAAAATTAATCGTTTGTTCCCATCATACTTACCACTTTCCATCTTGCTCCCACTCATCCATCCCATTACATTGGTCCCTCCATTGGGTTGACCAATCATTTAAAGGTTTCACCTTGCCTTGTGGGAAAAAGGGACTAAAGACCCAGAAGGTAAAAGCAGTTGGCAAAAGATAAAATCCTAAAAAAAAATAATAACCTCGAGATGCTTCGCCCAGGGATCCCCGAGAAAGAAGTAAAAGGATTCTCAGCAAGAAATAGAGGGACCCATAAAAAATAATAAAACAAGACCTAGTCAGAGGATAGGGAGTCTCATCATGAGCCAGCCTATTAGGTCCATGGGAATCTAGCAGTATGACACTACTAGCAGTTGGTTACCAGGCCAGGGTAGTGGCTCTTGGTGGCATAGCTAAGAGAAAGGGGGTCTCATCACGAGCCATCCTTCTCATTTTTGTGAAAGTGATTGTGGGTAACATTGCCACCACTGGTCACCATGCCAGGGCGGTGTCCCCTGATTAGCTTCTTGAAGAAAAACAAATAAAGAATAAGAATAAAAGGCATGAATGGGCTTGGAAACATTTTCATCCAGGATAGGTGCAACTCACCTTCTACAAAGACACCCACGGGTAAGCCATGCATTTCCCTGCTATCACTGCACCCTTGTCCAGACATCCCTTATCCACCTCATCTACCCACATGACTTGGATTTGACTTCCCCCAGAAACATCCCACATCCAATGAGAATTAGCCCAATAGGACGCCTTGTCACTTTCTCCAAACTTGGCTTGCATATTTGTGTAATGTCTTTGAGCATTTGACTGAGTAAAAGGGGTTTTATGTGCATGTTTAATAAAATTGATGATTGGATGTGATTGACATTGCTATGATGCTTGTGACTTGTGAGCCCATGGAGGGCGTATCTGTTGATGTGCAGGATCATACCCGATGAACATGTACCATATTGGACAAGTACACATGGGGAGATGATTAGTTCGGACCTCCATGGGGCTGAAGAGCCCACCAGATGGATGATGAGACCCTAGCAGGGCGCAGAGACAAGACTGAAGGGTTTGCACTGGAGAAGAGGAGGAAGTTCCATAGAGGCAGTCTGGCAGAGCCTTACCTAGGGGAGTTTGCATTTAGTTCCTTTTGTTTCTAATGGATGCTTGGATCTTATACTTATCCACTTGACCATGTCTAGGGAGAATGACAGGATTCCCTAGTAAGCTTATGCCCATAGGTTTTGATTTTCCATTGGGTGGATCCATGAAAAGTCATTGTATGTTCCCATCATACTTACCACTTTCTTGCTCCCGCTCATCCATCCCATTACATTGGTCCGGACATTGGGTTGGCCAATCATTTAAAGGTTGCACCTTGCCTTGTGGGAAGAAGGGGCTAAAGAACCAGAAGGTAAAAGTAGCTGGAAAAAGATAAAATCCTGAAAAAAAAAATAATAACCTCAAGATGCTTCGCCCAAGGATCCTCGAGAAAGCAATAAAAGGCTTCTCAAAAAGAAACAGAGGGACCCATAAAAAATAATAAAACAAGACCTAGTCATAGGATAGGGGCTCTCATCACGAGCCAGCCTATTAGGTCCATGGGCATCTAGCAGTATGACACTACTAGTAGTTGGTTACCACGCCAGGGTAGTGGCTCTTGGTGTCATAGCCAAGAGAAAGGGGGTCTCATCACAAGCCAACCTTCTCATTTTCGTGAAAGTGCTTGTGGGTAACACTGCCACCATTGGTCACCACGCTAGGGCAGTGTCCCCTGATTAGCTTCTTGAAGAAAAAGCAATAAAGAATAAGAATAAAAGGTATGAATGGGCTTGGAAACATTTGCATCCAAGACAGGTGCAGCTCACCTTCTACAAAGGCACCCAAAGGTAAGCCATGCATTTCCCTGCTATCACTGCACCCTTGTCTAGACATCCCTTATTCACCTCATCCACCCACATGACTTGGATTTGAATTCTCTCGGAAATATCCCATATCCAGTGAGCATTATCCCAATAGGACGCCCTGTCACTTTCTCCAAACTTGGCTTGCAGCTTTGTGTAATGTCTTTGAGCATTTGACTGAGTAAAAGGGGTATTATGTGCATGTTTCATAAAATTGATGATTGGATGTGATTGACATTGCTATGATGCATGTGACTTGTGAGCCTATGGAGGGAATATCTGTTGATGTGCAAGATCATACCCAACGGACAGGTACCACAATGGACAGGTACACATGGGGAGATGATTAGTTTGGACCTCCATGGGGATAAAGAGCCCACCAGATGGATGTTAATACCCCAGCAGGGAGTAGAGATAGGACATAGGGGTTTGCACCGAAGAAGAGGAGGACGTTCCACAGAGGCAGTCGGGTAGAGCCTTACCTAGGGGGTTTGTTCCCTCTCCACTTGGACGTTGGCCTTGGAAGGCCCATGACATCACCTATGACCTCCTATGATGTCATCCAATGATATGGGAGTTTGGGAGGCAGTTGTGGCATGATTGGCACATGTGGCAGCTTCCAGAGGCCCAAGGAGGGCTAACGTTTTTCTCCAAGAGGCCACATTTTCCCTAGAAAGGGCTAACATCACCCTAGAAGGGGCATGACATATTTACTTTTGCTTGATTAGGGTTTAATTTATGACATTTAGTGTAAAACAGTATTATTATGTATTTTGGCCTTGTCGACCTTTTGGTGACCTAAAATTTAATTAAGGGCATTTGTATTATATAAGTAAGAGAGAAAAACTCTCTTTCATTCATCATATTTCACTCACACTTGGTGAGTTCTGAAATTTGTGCCCTCCTTTAGGGTTTTTGGCTGAAATATTGATGCGCACTTGTTGAAGGAGGCTTTTTCTTGGCTATTTTGGCATTTTCTTGGTGGAAGGTTTACAACTAGGGTTTGACTATATGAATGCTTGGTGAATTGTAAGTAAATTTCTACAATCCTTCTTTATTTGAATGGTCATGGTATCTTTTACTTGCATTTTAATGAAATTTGTTGGATTAAAACCCTAGGGAACAAACACATTTTGGTGTCCTTGTTTCATGTCCCTATTAAGTTATGCTAAGAGCCATTTTTGTTGAAGATGAATGTTAGAGCCTTGCCATAGCAACACTCTACCATTCAACCTTCAAGCTAGTCATTTTTATCTTGTTATTGAGCTAAAGAAGGAGGAAAACACACTAAGGCCTAGGGTTTCTACACCTTAGTGAGCAGTTTTTCGGTTTGATTGGTGAAGCCTTGCCTTAGCAACACTTCATCATTAAACTCTATTGTCTTTAGCCCTACCATTTATTACTCAAGCTAGTCATTTTAACTTGTCTTTTGAGCTAGAGAAGGAGGAAGATGCACTAAGGCCTAGGTCTACTACACCTTAGTGAGTCATCTCCCCTAGGGTTGATAAGTTGAAGCCTTGCCTTAGCAACACTTCAACTATCATATCCCTATTGTTTGTAGCCCAATCATTATCATTTCGTCCCTTCTGTTAGCACTCTGTAAATTTTGTCTGGCTGATGGACAAATGACAGAGGTAACTGTTTCAACCTACTTTAGAGCTGAGGCACTAGCCTGCTCAACTCAGAGAGGGCTCTCTCGTGTCATTGGGTATTTCTTTGATAATCGATGGCTAGATTTGATTTGTTTTGGGGGGGGGTTTAATAAAATTGTTGGCAATGAAGGGGAGGAACACTCAGGGCTATGGAGTCAAAATTCTAAAAGTGAGTGAAAACAGTGATCGGCTAGTAGAACTCTCCAAGGGATAAAGGCTAAGTGAGGCAATGAATCTGAGTTATTCTTGAAATTTAATAGAGTGTAGGAAGATAAAGAGAACAAATAACTGCATCAGAGCATTGCTGAAATGAATTCTGAATTAGTTAAGAAGACAATCACACAGTTTAAATTGCTTAAACCAAGAGCATCATAGGATGAATTATGGGCTTTTAACTATCAAATTTAAACAGAAGAAAATGTAAATGGAATAACATATCACAGGAAATACATACGATGAAGGAAGACAAAGCTCATATCACCACCTTTAGAATCTTTTCATAGAGACTTCAAAAAGCTTCTGCATATATATTCAATTTAGCTTCAGAAAATGACAAATAGATTTTGAAACAACCAAAGTGTGCTCTTGCACTTCTGCCAACATTAATTCATTCAAGTATCCCAGTATTTATACAATTCGATTACAATGGCTGAAACTGAAGCGTTTCAGCTTCTAAAACTAATTAAAACAATTTCGTCTGACAGTTTTGGTATATGAACCGATTTACAATGATTAACAAAAGTGTTTCAAAATTGAGGACAAATTTCTCTAACTGCTCGGCTTCCTCCGTGCCATCTGTCTCGCCCTGATCTTCTGTCAAATCTGCAAAGTTGGTGACACATGGAGATCACTTACTAGTTCCGGGGATACTGCACTTTGTCTTACCCAGCTGCACGATTTCCTTCCATTGTGAATCACAGGGAATTTCGTAATCCATCATCTCTTTGATCAAAATGTCCAGGTCAATGCATGTGGTGTAGGACATAGTCGGCAGGCCAACCTTCACTGTTTTAAATTTATTCAAAATTTCAAAGTCTGTAGCCAAATACTCTACCAGACTTGGGCCTTTCAAAATTTCTTCCATAGCTTCAAATTTAGAATGGTCCATTCTACACTGAATGAGGAGAGAATTGTAGTCTTCTTGATTGTATAATGAACCTTTGCCATCCCAAAATGGTGGGAGGCCTTTGATAAACAATTGTTCAAATGCATCCTTGAACTCTTGTATATTGTGCTCCATTTTCATAGCCTTGTTCTGGACCGATCTGAGCAGGTTGTGCTTGGCGATGATCCTTCTGGCCCAAATGATCAACGCAGTTCTGTCCTTTACCCTGATAGTTTGAAGATCAGCAGTGGGCACATAATTTAGCAAATCAATAGAAAATTGGGCCCATTCTGAGGGCTTCTTGGCTAACACTTCATTAACAACAGTACACCTGCTCCGGGCTGTGGCAGCCACGTTGTCTTTGCCATTTATAAAATTTAGATAAACCCTGAATTTAGCAGCCTCTGCAGCAATAGCATCCCAGATCACATGTTTAGCTCCTTGCAACGGTGTTTTACCCTTTAACCCCGTTTTCAGCTTGCTTACCCTCTCTTGCAAATCTTGATTTTCTCTTTAGAGTGGAGCCATCTTTTCATCTTTCATTTTCATCTCTTGTTTCAACTTTTCTATTACCTCTTTGAGACCCTTGATCTCCCTTGTTTTTAAGCTTACTTGGGACATAGCTTGGACCAACCCCTCAATGCTTGATCCAGCCTCTGTATTAGCAGGTACAATGGCAACCATATCTAATGTTGCTACATGTGCTTGTGACCAATTCTCTTTCTCTTTTTCTAACTACAACACTTTAGCTTTGTAATTGAGTGCTTCTTGTCTAAATGTTTCCTTCTCCTGTTCCAAAGCAACTAGCTCTGCTATCTGTGGATGATCTTTAGGGGACATATTCATCTTTTTCTTTAGGATTTGGATCATCTTATCTTTCTCATCCAAAGAAGCCTTTACCCCTTGAGGGCCTTCAGATTCTAACCTTTTGACATGTGTCATCCAGGCTTTGCTGGATGTTTTTTCCTGTTTCAATTGTCCATCTAGTTTGACTGCATGTGTGGTCAGTCTTGCAACCCTCAGACCTAAACTCAGATAGTCTGAATATAGCATGTCACTGACATTCCTGTGGAACTTTACTTTGTCGGGGGCCCCAATATCTTCATAGTTCATTTTGATTCAGACACCTTATCATCATCAACCACTGCTATGTTAAACGTCTTTCTTTCCACATCCCTGACTGAGAGTAAGGAAGACTTATGCTGGGAAATATTCTCTACCTCAGGTAAAAGGTCTCTTATTTCACTATTGGCCATACTTCCCTTTACAACATACTGGTTCATTAAATCTTCCTTAGACTGATAAATTGCCCCAGGTGTCTTGCTAAATATGTGTTTCTTGTTGCTGAAAACCCTTGTGTTACTTTCACTTTGTGGCATGCTTCCTGTACCAGCGTCTTCATTCTTGGTTGCACCTTCCACCATATCCATGCTCATTTTCCCTTTGGATTCTTCTTCTTCCAGGTCAACTACTTGAGAGGGTGGTATAATTTTCATTTTCTTGGGAGTATCTTGCTGACTATTGGCACTCAGGGCCTATGAACTGCTCCTCTTATTATAGACACTCATTTTAGGAGCTTTGACAACCAACCTAGGGGAAGGTTTATGTGTTGGGCTCTATTGAGAGGTTGGTTCTATTTGTTTTGTCTGATCATGTTGCAGAGTTACCTCCATATCTACACAGGTTTCTAGATTGGCTAGCTTATCGAATACTTCAACATGCTCATGTTCATAGGGGCCTTATCTTCTCCCCAATATTCTCTTTGATATGATCTGATGCGGATCATATTTTCTCCCTTGCAACTATGTGAACCCGAATTCACTGAGTTTGGATTGGATTTGAGGCAAACAAGACTTGTTCTTCACCACAAAGGGTCCTACTATGAAAGAAAATTTTAAGTTAGAAGCCTTGTGTGCTTTCAGAAAATGCTCTGTCTCCGAGATGATCCTTTGTCTGATAAACTCCAAAGAAAATATTTTGGGAGTCAAAAAGACTAGTAAAATATAAGGTCCTTCTTGATATCCATATACCCAAATCACAGTAGACTGTATGAACAGCATCCAATCTCCTACCCTGCTCTCTGGATTTGGTTGTAACAAGATTTTCATTTCCTCCAGAACCCTTGGTAGGTCTGAACCAAAGATAAGATTGTACACCCTAGACATAATCTTATTGATGAAAATAAGCATGGTAATCCTTTTACATTCAGTCGAAAAAAATGCAGTCTCGGAAAATTCGGTCTTGTTAGATTCCAGGAACATTCTCAATAAGTGCGTGTAGTATCTAAAGTGTCTCAATGAATTGAATTTTACAAGCTGTTGATGCATATTATCAGCTATGAATTTGTCAAAATTGGCACAGACCGACTGACCAGACCCTGACATAAAGAAGGTCAACAGGAAACCTAACATGACTTCTACCATGAACTTTTCATTATCCAACCCTAAAATTTGACTAAGTAGAGAACAAGCCCACTGGACTTCGATGACCATGACGCTTACACTGGAAGGCAACGACAGACTCTCGGAATGGTGTTCAGGTTTGACAATGGTTTGCAGAAACATGGTTTTTACTTCTGGTGGGCATTCTCTATAAATTGTGATCATTTTCTCCTCCTCGAAGGGCTCTGACATTGTGGGGGATGACTCTGGTATATTGAGGGTGTGTTGAAGCGATGGACTATCTATTTCGCATAAAACTTCTGACCCTAATTTATTCAAAATGACTCTTTCTTCCTGAGAATACTGCTCCACACACCAGCTTATGAACTCAGGGAAAGGAAAGACTACTTCTACGACATAAGGGGTAATGGAGGCTTGAGCCACTTCGAGGAAAGGTATGTGCATTCCAAATTTGTCTAACAAATTAGATTTGGACACAGAAACAGGTGAGATTGTTATCTCTGTGTCAAAAACGTCAGAGTCCCTATCAATTAGGGATTCTTCTCTAGAGGCGATGTCTTGTTCATTCACGGATAAAATTACAGGATTAGTGGTCATGGTAAAAAATACCTGTTAAGCGACGAAGAAAACACGAATCTGATCCAACTTTGAGCTTGAGTTTCGAATGGATGGTTTGCGCCAAATTTTGAACGTTTGAATATTTCAAAGTATCATAAAATAATGTCAGGGACCTTCTTTTTATATGTGCATATCGACATCGGGGATTGGAGAAAATGGTTTTAGGTAGACCGCTTTTCACCCCGATCTACTTCTAGAGGCCCCACACATCCATGAATGAAACCATGATGGTTTTCCCCGGCCTGCCTTCGAATGATTAATCCTTGCACTACTTCAATCACCGATATGAGTTTTAACCGTTGATCCGGGTCACTTTAAGATCTACAGTCCACCGTGCCCCTGCGACTTTCGATATCGGGGATTGTAGAAAACGATTTTAGGTAGACCGCTTTTCGCCCCGATGTACTTCTAGAGGTGCCACGCATCCACGAATGAAACCGTGGTAGTTTTCCCTAGCTCGACTTTGAATAATTATCTTTCGCACTGCTTCATTCCCCGATATGCGCCTTAGTCGTTGATCTGGACCGCTTCAAGATCCACGGTCCACCGAGTCCTACCTTTTGCACCTCCGCTATATTTGTCCATACGCTGCCAGATATAGCCTGGTCCTCCAAATTATCATGTTTCCTCAGCGACATAGCTCTTCGCTAAAATTCTGAAACTTGGAGTCCATCCGAAAATTGTTATGGTGATAACACCTTCAACCTTTGCAGCCTCTTTTGACTCCATTTTCCCTAATAACGCATTGATCTAAGACCTTCTATGTTTGAGTACCTTGATCATACACACTTCAAATACTTTGAGAAATTACTAATCCATCTAACCCTAGCTTAGACTAACACTTACTAACCCTATTGCTGCTATCATTTACTTATGCTATAACCATATCCATGCAGGATTTATTACATATTTGAAGCAATTGAAAGATTGGCTAAAGTGTTGCTTTCTCATGTTGATGTTATTACATTGATGATAAATTGCCATTGCACATTGTGAAGCTTCTTTAGCATTTATTGCGAAGTGATATTGTGTAATCATTGCTATTGTACAAACATTGATTTGCTTCATCAATATTATTGGTCAATTGCTTATTATTAGAAAGTCTTTGATTATATGAAGTACTAACCAGCAAGTGATCTTGCACATGTATAGTTTCCTTGTTGCTTTGTCTCGGGCAGGTACACTTTTTGGTTATTACTATCTTTATTGGTTGTTAAGCTAGACTTTCTGATTGGTGGTGACTTGTGAGGGGGAAATATCACTTAGCCTTTTAATCCTTTGCCTTCTCAAAACCCCAGGTCACCAGGGACGTCTCCCCTAGGCCTACCACCCTAAACAGAAAGAGTTATCCTATTGAGGTGACAATGGTAGGATAGCCTCTGTTTCGCCAGTTTGCCTTTCGTTCACCCATCCTTTACTCCAACTACAAACTTTGCGATAACAAGTCCCACAAGGTCACGATTCCTCTCGATGCCCCTACTAAGATTATAGTTTCTCCTTCACCATTTTGAATTGTTTTTTTCCCTATTTGTATGGCTTCGATTTCCTCCATTTTAGTCTCTTGGAGAGGAATTATAGATGGATTCTGAAATTTGATAAGGTCTCTGAGGGATCCAACCTTGGCTTTGTTTTCGAAGCCTTTGCAATTATAGGAGAGGATCTTCATTGTTTTTGGGTTGAGGAGGCCCATCCACTCAGGGCGGGTAGGACTTGGGCTTCTGTTCCTTTGTTGTTTCCTTTTCGACCCATATTTCTTAGTGATCTCTCTATTGAATATTGTTTTCCAAGGTATTTTTTCTTGAATCTTCTCTTGTGTCTTTGTTTGTCCTTTTGTTAGACTTTTTGGGTTCTCTCCATTGGAATTTCCCCTTCCTCGAAGACTTTCCATTATTTCCCTTTGGGGGGGACTCTTTCTATTGTCTGGGTTTATGTGGTTGGGGTTTCTTGATGGCTTTCATCTTCCTCTGAATAAATCTCTTCTTCCTCCCTGTCTTGGGGTTCTTATATGGGGGGAATGGTGATTGATGAACTAGGGTTTTGGTTAGGGGTTTATTCATCTTCTCTTTCTAACTTAGAATCGCCCAAACTTGTAGATTTGTTGGTGGAGATGAGGGGTGTTACTTCCTGCACTTTTTTTCTTGTATTCCTTTGATTGTTTCTATTGTATTTGGAGATTGCGACAGAAGGAGGATTTTGAGTAGGGTTTGGTGCAAAAGTAAGGTTTGAGGGTCCCAAGTGATTGGATCTCCCTGTATTTTCTTTCTTTTAGACTTTCTACCATTCCTCCACTGATTCTGCTTCTGTTGCATTATGCTTTGGCTTGTTCTTAGCACAATTTCAGGAAAAATTATTGTAATTGTGACAAATCTTAGATTTGAAAGGCAATTGCTCATAGTCTAGTTTCTTGACATGGGTCTAGTCATCCAGTTTTAACTTGATTACTTTTGGCAACCATTTTTCCAATTCGACTTCTACATAGATCCGAGCACAAGCAAACATTGGGGCTTTTAGCTCCAACTTATCAATGTACTTTCCCAATGAATTCCCAATACTTTTTAGAACATCATCTCCCTACAAGTGGAGAGGGAGATGTGGTAGACGAAACCACACAAGGACTGCAATGGGGATATTTCATTATGGATCAAAGTCCAGGGTCCATCGATTCAAATACAAAACCCTTGAGCCAAAGAAATATGGCTTACTTTGAAAAATAACATCCTCGTCCTCTTTGTGCTAAAAAAGAAAGTGTAGAAACCCTTACCACATCAGAATTGATTCAGAATCCCTTTGATGAGGGGTTTTTATTTTCGTGCAATACATAGTTCCACTTTCTGATGTGATGGCCAAAGACCAGTAAATTTCCCTACAAGTCCTTTGAGGCATAGGGTAAAGAATTGTTGTTGGTGGTTGTTCGCGAGATCTTGATCTCAGGGAGTTGGTCCAGTTTCTTCACAAACTGTGCAAGTGTAGGGTGGGAGGAAGGATTGTCCAATGATCGCATAAGATGATTGAAGGCGGTTGTGTTTGAATAAAATTTTGACTAGGGATCTGGATTCCCGTCAGTCGTTTTTGCGGGAGGGGAGCTGCAGTGGGCAAGGGAAACCACGAGGCTAGATCGGGCTAGGGAAATCGCAGATCTCCTAGCATACATATATCCTATAGATTAGGGGCACGATTGAGTGTATGCACCAACTTTGCTAAGCTAAACAAATTCAAACCTTTTGAAACTTGTGCCATGCACCGTGTATATTATATACCATATGGAATCAATCCAAAACTTTATACCACAAAATAATATATATGTGCCATAGATATCATACCCAACATCAAATCTTTGCAACTTATAATTTTTTTCATCTCATAGTATGAGTCATTTCCATAGAGAATGTAATGTTCCTCGGCTTAACCAAAGAACATTACTATGCATAATACACATGAAATAAAAAAATTTCTTGCTAATTCATTTCTTATAACTTACCAGTCACTATTTATACACAGAATTAACTAGATTCTAATACCCATAATTAAATGCATCTACAACATTCTAAATGAACATGAATGTAGCTAATAAATCATCTATAATAACACATAAAAACATTCTCATTCATAGAGTAAAATGCACAGCCATAAGACTAACAAGAAAACTCAGATAACAGATAAACACCTATCTTTAAAAGAAAGTTTGTGAAACCAACTACTTGGGAAGGACATTCCACCCAACCATTGACTTTTTGTTCCAGATATCAACAACAAGTCACCCCGAGTTGGGTCTAAGAATCCACAAAAGAAGGGTGCATCTCATAGTCCCCTCACAACTCAATATCTCACAACCCACTGGTATTCTCCTACATTTATCTTGAATTTCCTCCAGCTCTCTTCCTATTGACCTGCCCAACCCAAGGAATGTACCCCTTCATTGCTCTCAGTCCATCGGACGTCCCGTTCATTTATTAGGGTCTCTCTAGCATAGGTAACTGGGAATATCTCTGCTAGGAACTCAAGGGAAACTCACTACCAAGAAAAACTACTAGAAAAAACAACAACAACACTTGTTGTAGTGCAACTCACACAGGAGCTCACTCTTCAGGCCTTACAACCTGGCTCTTCAATTTCCAGCTCCAAAATGATCCAAGAATGCTCCGACATGCTCCAGAGTTCTCCCAGCCTTCCTGCTCTAGCTCTGGTGCTCTTTTTCCTTGTTCTCTGCTTGTTGTTCATGCCCAAATTGAATGTGAAAAACTGGCTATAATCCCCATACGAATTTCCTCTATTTTCCGAAGACAATTAACTGCTCACTCTACCCAATGTTGATTGCACTTCAACCCCATGCTTCCAATAACTATGGGATGTGACTTATACATCCACCCTCTAACAGGTATTCATTGATTGGACTCTCATACACTCAAACATAAAATATATGGTTGAATGAAAATATAATATAATTTAGAAATATGGGTTTGGCTTAATACACATAAACTATTTCCCCCTTGGGCCCCTCTTGGACACACCCAGGAATTCCCCTCTCTCTTGTGGATTAATCATCCCCCATCTCTGTCCATATTCCTAGCAACTGGTATCACATTGTATTTATTAAAATTCATAAAATACATTTCACATTGCTTGGCCATAACCACATTCATATCTATACTATGCATTAATTAAACTAGGAATTATAGTGGGGATGTTACATTCCCCCTCTCCTACAATTGTGCATCATCCTCGATGCACATCACCATTCCGAAATACATATACAAATTTACATCATAATATTTAGAAATATAAAATTTTGCAATATGTTTACTTCCCCAACAACAGTTCCAACCAAAATCTCTCGTTCTTCTCAACCTGGTGACCCAAGGAATGTTCCCCCTTCACTGCCTTCAGTCCATTGGGTTGCACCATTCTTTTATCAGGGATATCAACATAGGTGACCAAGAATTATGAGACATGGTATTGGAATCTAGCTGTCCAAAAATGGAGTCTTGCATTTTTAACTTCCATCTTCTTCAAAATTGACAAAAAATTGTGGGTATTCTTCTTGCATAGTTTCTTCATGCTCCCATGTTTCATCTTTAGGGCCATAGCAGGTCCATTAAACCTTTACTATCCCTATGTCTTTGTTCCTAAGCACTTTGACTTTCCAATCCAAGATGCATACTAGTTCCACCTGGAAATCCCCTTTGTTTTCAACCTAGATCACAGTCCAATCAATTATGTGGTTAGGGTCAGGCACATATTTCTTTAATAATGACACATGAAAAACATTATGCACTCTCATGGATGTGGAAAATGATAGCATGTATGCAACTGGACCTATCTTTTCTAAGATTTCAAATGGCCCATAATATCTTTCTTCCAATTTTGGGCAACAACCCAATCTTATCGAACTTCTTTTTGCTTTCACTTTTAGAAAAACATGTTCTCCCGCTTTGAGATCTCTAAAAGATTTGTTCTTGTTTGCATAAATTTTCTTCCTGTCCTAGGAAGCCTTTAAATTCTACCTGATCTTTACCATCTACTCTTCCATTTCCTGCAACAAATTTGGCCCAATGATAGTTATGTATGTTGGGTTATCCCAACTCTTTGGTGTGTTACACTTCCTGCCATACAATGCTTCAAATGGGCTCATTTTTAATGAGGCTTGATACCCATTATTGTAAGCAAACTCTACTAAGTGAATGCAATCTTCCCACTTTGATGGTTGGTCCATCACATACATTCTGAGCATGTCTTCAATTATTTTGTTAGTCCTCTTTACTTTCCCATTTGACTCTGGGTGATACGTTGTACTGAGATTTAAATTTGTTCCAAAGCCTTTGAACAAACCTTTCCAAAAATTAGAGGTAAATTTTGGATCTCTATTTGAAACAATCGCCTTACGAGCTCCATGAGGATGACAACTTCCTTCATGTAAATCTTTGCAATATTTTTTCCTTGTGTTTGGTCTTCACAGGAATAAAATGTGCATCTTTTATTAATTTATCCACCACCACCATGATGGAATCATGTTGCTTCATTGTTCTGGACAACTTTGTAATGAAATCAATAGTAACCACTTCCCATTTCCACTCAGGAATGGGCAATGGTTGTAACAGCCCCACTGGATGTCTATTCTTTGTCTTCACTTTTTGGCATTCTAGACACGTGGCTATATAATTAGCCACTTCTTTCTTCATCCGTGGCCAAAAGTATTAGCTTCTTACAACTGCAATTGTCTTATAATATCTTGGGTGCCCAACATATGGCACATTGTGCATTCCCCCCAATACTATATATTTCAGCTCTTCGGAATTTGGCACATATATTTTTCCTTTATACATGATGATTACATCCTCTTTCAACTCATAATAAATGAATTTTTGTTGTAAATTGCCTTGTTGTAATGCCTCTTTTATTTTTAGATATCATTGATTAGAATGTATAACTTCTACAATTATGCCTTTTAAATCTGTATTGAACATGCTCATGGCTTAAATATGTTTTTCATGAGCTCTTCTGTTGAGTGCATTAGCCACCTGATTTTCCTTTCCCTTCATATGCTTAATTTCAAAGTTATATTCACTCATAAATTCCAGCGATATAGTTTGTCTAGCGTTTAATGTTGGTTGACCAAACAAATGCTTCAACCCACAATGGTTTGTTCTTAGCTCAAGTCTTCAACCCATAAGGTAATGTCTCCACATTTTTAGTGCATGTACAATGACTACTAATTCCAAGTCATGTGTAGCATAATTCATTTCATTCTATTTTAATTTTCGGGACTTATAGCATACCAAATGATCTTTTGAATGAGGACTCCACCAATCCCTTCCTTACATGCATTCGTGCACACTACACAATCTTCATCTGGATGTGTGAGTTTAATATTGGTGCACTTTTCATAATATCTTTCAACTACTTAAAACTTTCTTCACATTTAGGAGTCCATTTAAGTTTCACTCCCTTCTTTTGCAAAGAAGTGATTAAGCTTGCAATCTTTGAAAACCCTTTTATGAATCTTCGGTAATAACCAAAAAGACCCATAAATGATCTGACCTCTGTGACATTTCTTAGCATTGTCCATCCCTTAATGGAATCTATTTTCTCAGGGTCAACTGTTATCCCATTAACTGAAATAATATGCCCCAAGTAGTGAATCTTCTTTTGATAAATATGCACTTACTTAGTTTGGCAAACAATTTATGCTCTCTCAAAACTTGTTGCACCATTCTCAAACTATGCTCATGCTCTTATTCTATCTTTGAATGGATGAGAATATCATACAAGAATACAATCACAAAATTGTCCAGGTACTCCCTGAACAATCCATTCATTAGGCACATGAAAATTGTTGGGGTATTTTAAAACCTAAATGACACTACTGTAAATTCATAATGCCCATATCTTGTCCCGAATGTTGTCTTGTTGATATCCTATCCTTTCATCCTCACGTGATGATAACCTGATCTCAAATCAATTTTGGAAAAGATTCTTGCACCATTCAGTTGATCAAACAAATCATCAATCCTTGGCAAAGGATATTTGTTCTTTATGGTGATCTTATTCAACTGTTTGAAATCAATGCATAGCCTTAAGATTCTTCTTTACAAAAAGAACTAGGTCTCCCCAAGGTGACAGACTACGACATATATACCCCTTCTTCAAAATTTATTCAAGTTGCATATGTAACTCTTCCATATGGGATGCAAGAATTTGACATCCCTTCCTAAAATTATTTTTCAACTGCATGGTTGAAATTTCTCTAAAAGCTACAAYRTTTGGAATTCCTTGAATMTTGMCTTGTTTTCCATCCTCATCAAGACAAGTTATTGTCTTTTTGTAATAGTCTATGAMAACATGGTGTTTTTCCAACYAATCCATGYRAATTAGACAATCATATGAACCCAATGGTMTGATGTTCACATCCACCTTTGTGTTGATTCCATTCATGTCTATTAGACAATCTTTAACCAATTCATTGATCTTCCTTTTATCCCCTGTGGATAACTGAACTAACCAAGATTTGTAATGCTTGCTCCTTTGCAAGTGAAATCTCTCAACAATGTTAGATTTTATGTAACTATGGCTAGCTCCAGAATGAATTAAAATTGCTATAGGCTGGTTATCAATCTTACCTTCCACTTCAATCATGGTGGATTGATACTTTTATTTTTTGTTTTCCAAGGCTACATAAATACTTGGCTTGCTTCCTCCCATATCTTCAACTGTTTTGGCCTCCTGAATGTTGTGGAAAGTCCTCACTCTTTCTCCTTTGTGAGGGCAATCCCTATATAAGTGATTTCCTTCGCATCCCCAACATTGTACAGGCTACTGCCTTGGCCTTTTCCCAAATGAATTTGTTGTCTTGTGCTCATTTTGGGCTGACTATCCTTGTTGATTTGCTTGGGAGTTTTTTTTGAAAAAGGGAAACTTAAAACCTTTATGTCTTTTCTCCTTCTTACCCTATATATTTTCATTCTAAGATTTTTGAAAGACTGACCTCCCTCTACTCTGCTCATAAATATGCTTTTCTCTCCTTATGGTCTCCTCCAAATTTCTGGGCTTATCATATTATATCTTGTCACCTTAGAAAGAGGCTAACCCACTTATAAACCTTTGTATTTTGACCTTCTCATCCTTTATGAAGTCCACATACTTCAACAATTCAAAGAATCTTTTCTCATATTCATCCATTGTCATGCTTCCCAACTTGAGTTCAAAAAACTCTTTCATCTTTCTTTCATAGTAATGTTTTGACAAATATTTCTCTTGGAAATATCACTTGAACTCCCTTCATGATATATTCCTCTAATCAAGGTGCTTTGATTGCTTAGGTTGGTCCCACCACATGGTTGCCTTTCCTTGCAAGTGGTAGGTTGCAATTATGTTTCTACCTTGGAGGGATAATCATCTAGTTGGAAATATTTCTTCATTTCCAATAGCTAAGCCTCAACGTCAGCCTCTTCTCCCTTCTTGTGCTCACCATTGAAATTAGGTGGCTTGATTTTTCTGAGTTCACCTTACAAGATGTATCCCTCAAGCTTTCTCCTCTGTCTCCTCACAAGAGACACACTTGGGCTGCTTCCTAGCCTTGAACTTGCATGAGCTCTCCTAGTGGATTCCCCTGGAGAATGATGGTTCATGCTCATGCTCATTTACTTCCTTTAATTCCCATGATCATCCCTTCTGCTATGGATGTTGGATGATGTCACTTTTCTAGCACTAGTTGCTTTCTTAGTGCCAGAGTCTTTATTGGCCTGCTTCTGCAACATGTTCAAGCTCTGAAGTATATCTTCCTGAGCCTTCATAATCTTCTCATTATCATCCCTATAACTCTGCACTTCTCTCTGTAGACTTCTCATATTCATAGGCTCATGTCTGTCTCTTCTTCCATTAGACTATGTCTCAACATTTCCCATGTAGACATGTAGTCCTCTGAATTCTTCTTCATGACTATAGGACCCCTAGGAATCTTCCATTGATGTGGTTCTCATAGAGGAACCAAAATTCCTTCATGTACCTCTAAATTCTATAATAAATGTGCATGCAAACAATTTTCTATTAGACAAAATATATAGAAAGTTTTGGAAAAGAATGCATAATTTTTTTTGCCCTTTAATGTCGCCAGTCATCTTCTTTTGAGTTGAATGTAAACCTTGTTATCGTACAAATTGTAGGTTGGGAAAATCCCGATCCAATCCATAATATGGAAATAACTATGGGAGATTCTACCCATTGTCGCCTTAGATAAACCCTCCCCTTGCTTTAGTGAAGGAAAAATCCAACACAAGGGGGGACTCCAGGGTGATCCCAGGGGGAAATGAGATGGAAAGTGAGGTTGTGGAAGTGATACCCCTATAGTTCAAACTACTAAGTGGATAAAGTCTTGGAAAAAAGTCTCATAGGTGGTTTTTGATGCACATGCTCAACCGACTCTTTTATTGACTTGATTTACTTATCATGATGCATTTGACTTGAAATCCTTGGAGGAATATAAGGGCATATACCCTCCACCAAGTTTGATCATTGTTGTTTGTTGAAAATAAGTTATTGTAAATGTTGTTAGGAGGATTAAAAGGGCTTACACCCTCCTAGATTTTACCTTGTTAGGGTTACTTTCTCAAGGGAGTAAAATGGATTACACCCCTTGAGAAGTAGTAGGCCTAACCTAATACAAGAAGACTTCATAACCCATTTGGAAAGGCTCTAATCATTTATTGCATTGGAGAAATAAAAACACTTGCATTGGAATACATGATTTTTCAAGATATTGAATTAGTTCAAGTTGGAATTTTTTCTTAGTGCTATAAGCTTGCTTATGCCCTAAGGGCGTCCTCTTTAGGCAAAGAAATTGGGGATAACAAACCTTACTACCCGAATCAATTTTCTAGGTTGATAAATGGATTCTATCAACCAAGATCTTTCCAATGTTTTCTTTCTTTCTCATTTCTGAGCTCTAAGTAGAAAGTTATAGTCATATGAATATTACTAATTTACCCCCTTTTTTGCACCCTTTTCATTCTGGTGCAAATAATCTCGGACACCAACTTCTCACTTATAGAAGTAAAACTGTCAAGAACTAGGGAAAATTTTGTATGATAGATAGATAAAAGTGATGACATAAAATTCATAACAATTCTCATATTGTTAATTTCATACTCCAATAAAAAATTGCAGCAATCTTGAAATGACAACTTTGTCCTTTTTCACCCCTTTTTCCAGACTTCGAATTTTTAGCCAAACTGGTTATCTCCCAAACTATGCGCTTCTGGAAAATTTTCACTACACTAAATTTGTTTGGCTTGATGAGTATACAAAAATACAAGTAAGTAAATTTTTCTAGTTTTTCCATCTAGGTATCCTTTTTCCCCTCTGAAAATCCCAAAAATCCCCAAAAAGTGGCCCGAAATAGTGGATTTTGCCTTGTTTCACCATCCCCATTCCAACCCCCTTAGGATTTATTCAATTCCTTCCTGGGTTATTTCCATTCCTACTTTATGGATTCTCTCCAATAATTTCAGCTTAATCTAGGTCTCTACCAAATATATGGACCTAGATCTTTAAAAACCACTATTTTACATTTTCTGACAAATCCAAGCAGAAATGGACAATGACCCTCTTAGACACTTTTGTATATCTCCTCACCGCGGAAAAAAAAAACCATAATTTTCATCTCAATCAGACTAAATCTGCTCTAGTTATATCAAAAATAGGATTTTGGCTCCAAACTTTTTTTTTTACACTGTGGAACAATTTTTCTTACATGGCATCCTTGTTGACATGGCTGATGGTGTGTCATTATGGGTCCACTTGGCACCCTGAGGTGATGTCATGTCACCCTCTTGGCCACCATGGCCCTGCCCTATTATCCTTCATCGCCTTATTTACCTTTATTTCATAAATTAAACTTTATTTCGGGCCCCACCGTACCCGAATGTCCACTTGGCACCTTCTCTGGCCACTAATGGGACAAGGATCCCACCTATTTTGTCATACTTCCACATGGCGCACTTTCATTAGTTGGGGGGATGGGTGGGTCCCATCCCATACCATTTTCCTCAAGTGCGCACAACTTGCATACCCCCATATCCAACGATGGAGATTGGAGGATGATCAACGATGCTCGATGATTTTGCATCGTCAACTTGCATGAGGGTTAACACCCCTCCATGATGCGAGAGTGATTTTCTCTCGTTCTACATGGCTTCCTCTCATTGGCTTCACATCACCAAATGCCCTCTGCGAAACTGCCTTGCTTCCAAGTGATATTGCTTATGGTATCGCTCAATACCACCTCACTTTTGTAGCACCAACGTCAGCCTTGGGCCCACCATTGTGCACTACTGACCCTGCCATCGCGACCTACCACCCCACCACCGTGGACCTATCAACTCCTAGATCTAACAACTAAGATGATTAGAAGATCGACAACTGTGGTTAATTTTTCATGGTGAAGTTGCCTAGAGGTTAGCGACACTTCACGATGTGATACCACTTACCGCCCATGATACATGGCCATCTACCATTCATTATGCATTTCCAAGAGCTCCCCCGAAAACCACTTGGCCACGATGCGAAACCACCTTCATGAAACCACTCATGGTTTTGGTCGCCCCACTGGTCGCCCAACCACCATGGACTGCCACCTCGGCATTGGACTTGCCACCGTGCCATAGACGACCACCATGGCAGTCCACATCACCACTACCATGTCGCTGCCACGTGACCTCCACGTCATTGTTGACGTCATGTATGAAAAAATACCCATTTTCCCAAATTTCAAAAATTTCCCAGAATTACATAATTTTCAAATTTTTTTTTTTTTTTTTTGCATAGGCCGCCATGGAAGCTCTGAAATTATGCTTTCTACGACCAATTTCAGCCATGTGCATGTCAATTTTACTATTACACCTGAAATTCAACACTTCTTTGTCAATTTTCTCAACAAATTCCACTTAAGAAATTGGGGTTTTGCCCCATTTTCCCCCAGTTGATTCTAGCTACTCTGTAATGTCCAAAATTCGTCCCATTAAAGGCCCAACAATGCTCAAACTGATGAAAAATTGAGGATTTTAACCTTGAACTCCCTTCCTTAATTTCCCATGAATTTCCCCCAATTTCATCTAAACAAATTCGACAAATAATTTGCAAACATTCTTTGAGCTTAATTCTATAATTTAGCTTCTACATGCTAGGTCTGGCTCATACAGGCTCAATGTTTGAACGCAAAGCTCTGATACCATTTTGTAATGTTCCCTAGCTTAACCAAGGAACATTATTATGCAGAATACACATAAAATCAAAAATTTTCTTGCTAATTAATTTCTTGTAGCTTACCAACCACCATTTATACACAAAAATAACCAGATTCCAATACAAATAATTAAATGCATCTACAACATTCTAAATGAACATGAATGCAACTAATAAATCATCTATAACAACACATAAAAACATTATCATTCACAGAGTAAAATGTGCATCCATAAGACTAATAAGAAATCTTAGATAATGGATAAACACTTATATTTAAAAGAAAGTTTGTACAACCAACTGCTTGGGAAGGACGTTCCACCCAACCATATACTTGTTATTCCAGATATCAACAACAATTCACCCCCGAGCTGTGGCTAGGAATCCACAAAAGAAGGGTGTCTCTTACATTCCCCCCACAACTCAATATCTCACAACCCACCGATATTCTCCTACAACTATCTTGAATTTCCTCCAGCTCTCTTCCTCTTGACCTGCCCAACCCAAGGAATGTACCCCTTCACTTCTCTCAGTCCATCAAGCGTCCCATTCATTTATTTGGGTCTCTCTGGCACAAGTAACTGGTAATCTCTCTACAGGGAACTCAAAGGAAATTCACTGACACAAAAAACTACCAAGAAAACAACAAAAACACTTGTTGTTGTAGTGCAACTTACACATTATCTCACTCTTCGGGCCTGACAACCCGACTATTCAATTTCCAGCTCCAAAATGCTCCAAGAATGCTCCAACATGATCCAGAATTCACCCAACCTTCCTACTCTACCTTTGGTGCTCTTTTTCCCTGCTCTCTTCTTGTTGTTCATGCCTAGACCGAATGTGAAAAACTAGCTACACTCCCCATACGAATTTCCTCTATTTTCCCAAGACAATTGATTGTTCACTTTGCCCAATGTTGATTGTACCTCTGCCCCATGCTTCCAATAAATATGGGATGTGACTTCTACACCCACACTCTGACAGGTATTCAATGATTGGACTCTCATACACTCAAACATAAAATATATGGTTGATTGAAAATATAATAGAATTCATAAATATGGGTTTGGCTTAATACCCATAAACCATTTCCCCCTTGGGCCCCTCTTAGACACACCCATGCATCCCCCTCTCTCTTGTGTATTAATTAGCCCCCATCTCTGTCCATATTCCTAGCAACTGACATCACATTATATTTATTAAAATTCAGAAAATACATTTTGCATATTACATCGCTTTGCTATAGCCACATTCATATCTACATTATGCATTAATTAAGCTGAGAATTATAGTGGGGATGTTATAGAGAACCCAAATAATTTGTATAATAAATTTTTTTGACATAATATACTGCGACTTTGATAGCAGGCTAATTTCATATGCATGAGGAAACTATATAATATAAGAAAATTATTCATCCACCCAATATAATTTTTTTCCTTTCGTGCATGTATAAGAATGATTCAACCTCTTTTGAATATGCAACCAAGAATAATGTAGACCCCATAGTTTTCTTTTTTATGAGAGCTATGTCACCAAACTAAAAAAAGAGGAAGCAACCATCATTACATTAAACTGAAATGTATCACTCATCATATTTTTGGAACCTTTATCATCACATCATTGAAGTAGATATGTATATGTTTTAGCGAAAATGATTGAAAATAAACCTCAATGAATTTTTCTTATAGGAGACCCTACCTACTAATTATATATCATAGTATAAATAAATAGGCCTTGCAATCCTTTGCAAGCTCTTATATCAGGTGACGAGATTTCAAGTCAATAGAGTCCAGATCTTCTAGTAGGGTATTGGCAGTGTTCAATTCTACATTCATTGTTCTTATTCTGAAGGTGGATAACCTCTTATCTTTTGAAGAGTTTATACCAATTTCACTTTGTGACTATATTTACAATTTTGTGGAAAAAACTATTTCAAAGTGGGTTAATTTTTTTCCGTCCAAGTTTGTTTCTAGGGAACAACTTGGATTCTTGGAAGGTAGGTAGATACATGAGATTATTGGGGTGTCTCAAGAAGGTCTTCAATTTATTAAAACAAGGTATTTAAAGTAGTAGTGATCAAGATAGATATATTTAAATCATATGCAAGGGTCAGCTAGTTGTACTTGAGGATGATGCTAACTCATCTTGGATTCTATGTTCCTTTCATTAATTGAGTTATGAGTTTTATTTCTTTTGTATCATTTTTAGTTTTGACTAATGGAGCAACCTTTTATTTTTCTAGGCCAAGCAAAGGTTTGAGATGGGGGTCACGGGGGCTTCACCTTGTTGAACAAAATCTTATCACGTTCATTCATAAAGGGGGTTTAAAAAGTATGAAAAATAGAGTCAATGTATTGTACGTATTGGGGTGGGACATGTTAGGTATGAGGGGGTTTATAGGTATTCGAGGGTATAAAAAGGGGTATTGGGTAAACACATGGGATATCTAGTAAAAATAGGTGTTATTTTTATTATAAATATGTATTGGGAGGGGGGTTAAAAAAAGGATTTTGGGAGTTATTTATCAATATCTAGTAAAATTAGAGGTATTATTTAATATCCCACGAATGCAGGTGCTATGCCATAGGTTGACTAAGTGGAGACCCCATGGGGGTGCCCTCTGCCCTCCCTTCTTTTCCTCATTGTGGTTGAAGGACTTGGTATGGCATTAATTGATGCTAAGAGGTATAGGAGATTCAAAGGTGTGAGGATTGGGGGCTCCTTTTATTTGTCACATCTGATGGTTATTGATAATATACTATTTTTTTGTGATGGGTCGAAAAGGGACTTGGACAAACTAAAAGTGATCTTGGAGCTTTTCTATATAACCATTGGGATGTTGAGCAATGCTAATAAGTCTACTATTTCTTTTATTGGGATTGAAGACAATGAAAAAGATTATTTTGTAAATATTTTTGCATTTAAGAAGGCTGATATTGATGTGGGATTTAAATATTTAGGTTTTGTTTTAAAGCCTAATGCTTATATGAAACAAAGTAAGAATTGGATGTTAGCTAAGTCTGAGAAGAGGATAAACATTTGGTGTCATTGTTGGATATCCAGGGGTGGGCAATTGATATTAGTCAAGGTATTCTTAGAAGCTCTTCCAATTTATTGGATGTTACTCTCTTGGATCCCAAAGGGGATTCTAGGGCATATGAGAGGGATAAATTATATATTTCTTTGGTCGAGGTACAATGAGAAGAGGGGTATCCCATGGGTTAAGCGACAAAGGTTGGTTGTGCTAAAAGCTAGAGGGAGATGGGGCTAATTTTTTTTTTCTTATTTTCTAAGGTGTTGATAGCCAAAACAAATTTGGAGACTCATTCAAGGGAAATGTCTATGGGTACAAGTTATTCATCAAAAATATATCTTACCTAAGTCTGTAGAAGACTAGATCAGAAGGCCTCATAAATCTATACACAATGTATCTGTAATATGGGCTTTTCCATTGGTGAGAGATGGATTGGCATGAAAGGTTGGAAATGGATCCAAGGTGAGATTGGGGGAGGATCCATGTGTTGTATGTTGCATGGATTTCAAGCTTCCTGTGCATTTGATGCACTTCTCGAGGGATAGAGGGATGCATTTAATTTCACAGATTACAAATCATGTACATACTTCTATATGCGGTCAAAGGTGGTGATCAATTGATAGATTAGGTATCTTTGGAGAAGACACACAAATATGTGGTGTTTTCACTACTAGATTAAAGTCAAGGCATGTTAGGATTTCAAAGATGGATGATACTCTTGTTTGGGCAAAGACTCCCATTGGGGTGTATACCCAAAAATATAGTTATCTTGCTTTGAGTGAAGTTGGGGATCAAAGGAATGCTATATGGCGGTGGAGGAAAGTCTGGAAGTTTTATTGTCCCTCTAAGGTACACATCTTTATATGGTGTCTTCTAAACAATACAACTTTAAAGTGGGACAATTTACAAAAAAGGAATAGAGTAGGACCTAGTAGATATCCACTATGCAAAATTTTTGAAGAGACAAATAACCATGTTGTTATGGTATGTTCTTATTCTACCTAGGTTTGGAAGGAGATTGAAGTTATGATAGGTTTAAAAAATGTTTGGAGAGGAAATACTGTTGAAGAGGGGTTAAGGGAGTGGATTGGTAATTCACTACTAAAATCCTATAAAGCATTTCCTTTGATACTAGCATGGGGCATTTGGTTGGTTTGGAATGCTAGTTTATTTGATGATAGATTTATCCTTCCTTTGTAGTGTGCATATCTAAGTTTTAGTATATTAAAGCATTTTTCTCAGGAGAAGCATGACAAGCCCCAAAGGAAAATAGTGGATGAGGTAGTGGATAAGGATGATGCTTGAGGTTATTTTGATATGGCTTTGTAGGAAAACCACAACAATGTGGATTAGGGGGAGTATTATATTTAAAAGATGGTTTCTGCATAAAATTTAGAACGATACTAGGGATAGGACAAATAATTATGCTGAGTTGATGGCATTAAAACTCCTTCTATTGTTGGTTGGGGAAAAATGAATGTCTAGATTAAAAGTATTTAGTGATTCATTAAATATGATCAAGTGAGTAAAGAATGAACATAGTTGCTCAAATTTCTTGTTACAACCTCTGTTGGAGGAGATCATGGTGGTAAATTCCTCTTTTAATATCCTCTCGTTTAGTCATATATATAGAGTGAAAGATTTAGATGCCAATGGTTTATCAAAAGATGGGGTAAGCATGACCTTTGGTCAATGGTTTATTATTGAAAATAGAGAGGGATTGGATCAGACCATTATCACCCTCCTTTTCATTAATTGATTTAAATATTCTTGATTTGATTATGATGGTTATGGACTCCCTACTTCACTGTATATGTACTAGTACATTTTTATTATTTTTGAATTTTTTTGTGGTCCCCCACAATAATATATAATGACAAAGAAAGGATTTATTCCTTTTAAAACACTATGGATAACACTTAAACAAGTTATGATGATGGCACATGATGATCACCTATACGATATGATAGGGTAAAGTTGCCACATGATGATATATTGTAAAAAAGGATGGAAAAGTTTATATACACAGATCTATATTTAGATGCTCTCGTCTCACTTATGTACAATGTTGTAATAGCATTTGAAAAATGTAATTTTGTTGAAGAAATTAAATTATTATATTTTTTTCAAAAAAGAATATATATATATTTTTTAAGTAAAAAAGCAGATCCTATTATATTAATATTTCAAAATTACACCATGATATGGAGGTGCCAGCTGTCCCGCTTGTGAAGGAAACCGAGACAGCTGGCCAGTCCAAACTAGCATGCAAACTCAAAACATTGTTCTGCCGCCCTGTCCGAAGGAAACCAAGGTGCATGGCCAGTTTCAACATTAGTCTGATCATGCCTATGCTATCACTACCATGGCTATGAGCTAGAAGAGCTACAACTCTGATAAACATAAAAAAAAAGAAAGAGTTTTGAGCAATGTTAAACATGAGAACCTATTAACCGGTGTCCTCACGGTCGTCCATCTCCTTGCCATGTCTAACAGGAATGACATAAATCTGAGCGCAGGTGGGGCATTGTCGCCTAGGGGTGGCACTGAAGTAGGCGGCGTACAACATGTCCAGGCGTTGGTTTATGCAGACAACTCTGAAGATTTGGTCGTCCACCATGCTGCGGACCTCGAAGATCAGATTCAGGTGCTCTGGGTGAAGAAGTGGTGGCTGGGGTAAATTTTTCTCATCGTCCTCCTCCTGGTGTGCTTGCTGCCCTCGCTGTGGCTTCAATTCATCAGGAGCCTTGCAGATGTTCTCCTCGTTGCCTTCTGGCAGCTCTTCCTCTACTAGACAGGTGGCGAATTCCTCAATGGGAGTGTCGCTGGGATCGTGTGCTGCTCGTGGGTGGGGAGGCAGTGCATCTGCTCCAAAACACCCTGGGGGGTTCCAATTGTCTGGAACTGTGAACATGAGACTTTCAGAAAATTTTTGGGGGAGTTCCTCCAAAGGAATCTCCTCAACATACGTTTTGGGGGGCGAATCTGCTTCTTTGGACGCCCTGGGTCTCTTTCGCTTGGCTAAAACCAGAGCTCGCTCAAACTTCTTGTGCCTCTTCCGTCGTGAATCGACCGCGTACCACCCTGCACCTCTGCGAGGCCTTCCCCTTGCTCGTGGCATGGTTAGAACAAGAACGAGAGCTAGAACGCCCCCTGCACTGTTGTTCTCGCTCGACTCTGTAACCTTCTAATGCATCCCAAAGCCACCGAGAAAGCTAATAAGGGAGAAAATGGTGGCTATAGCCATTAAGGCTGCGGTCTTAATGCTCTGGCTAGCCGGTCTGCTCGCGCGAGTGAGAGGCCTCATCAAAAGGTGGAGGCCGACTGAGTTGATGCCCCTCATAACTAGCAGGGATATGAAGGCGGTTGGCCACCATTAATGGCCTCTCTTGGCACTACTCCACGTGCCCATCCTGCTCCGCGTGACACCCCATCCGAGAGTTTCAAAACAAAATATTACTTAAATAAAATAAAATGAAATTAAAAATTATTTACACATAATCTAGAATTTTAAATTTAAAATATAAAAAAAATTCAATACAAATTTATTTTGTATAAAAATTTAGTATTAGGAAATTTATAAAACAATTTAAAAATATTTTGATTTCTCAAAACATGCAAAACCATTAATGAAAAAAATAAATAAATATAGCAAATCACTTAAGATGTTTTTTCCCTTTTTTATTAAACTTTTACACTAATCTTTGCTCAAACATTCCACTAGTAGTCTATATACACTCTACTTTTTATATTTTTTCCCTTTTTATTAAACTTTTACACGAATCTTTGCTCAAACATTCCACTAGTAGTCTATATACACTTTACTTTTTATATTTTTTTCTATGTGAAATTTGGAATAATAAGATACATCCTTAAGTTTAAATAATCTCTTCTCCATTCAATATTTGAAATTTTAACTTTTTT